>JAHBCN010023581.1:0-12520 GCA_019359885.1 Listronotus oregonensis | reverse complement strand
TGTGTAAAAATTAAAGAATACTATGCCAAAAAAGAATTATAGTAAGTCAAACTTCGAATTTAAAAAACATTTTAAGTACCTTTTAAAAGGGGGAAATTTGCAAGGGTTTTTTTTTCCTTACTAGTGCGGAAAATGATTATTTTCCCCAGTGCAAAAATTTCCCTTTCCCAAACTAAATTACGTGGGAAAAGTGCTGCTTTCCACACGCAAAAGTGAAAAATATTTTTCCGCAAAAAATATTTTAAAACATTGAAAATATATTCTTGAAAAAAGCGCCATTCAGCACCCTCTGTTGGCAAAGCAGAAAAATTTCTTCTCGGTTGCAAAAACTTGACCGACTATTTACCCGCCCCGACACTTTGGCCATGCCCTCGAGCCTGCTCCTTTTTGTCCGTGTTTTCAGGAAATAAATGAATGCGACGCTACTGCAAAAACAGGCGCTGCAACGGCGGACGTAAAAGCTTTTTGCCCCGCGCCGGTTTAGAAAGGACATGTAACTATTGAATCTGGTTGAAAGGGTTTGATTTTGACTCATGGATATACTAATTTGGAGATGGAGAGTTTTAAATTTAGTTCTTAAGGGGATACGAAAACACGGAAAAAAAAACATTTTTTAAATAAAAGGGGAAATGCTAATAAGCATTGAAAAGATATTCACAATTATATATTAAAAAAGCTTTTTTTTATAATTTCATTAAATGAGATATGTTTAAAAAAAGTTGTTTAGGTTTATAAAAAATAATTTAACTTTTTTGTTACAAACGTGTTAAAAATTCAATTTTTAACACTATCTGATCCTTAAAATTTATTTAAAGCACTAGTCCCTTTAAAAGTAATATTTTAAATCACTAGTGTTAAAGTAAAATGTCTAATTTTGAAAGGTAACATCAACGTTTATTATATATTTATAACATTTTTAAAAATTTACAATTATTTTTCCCGGGGCAGTAAATCCAGCGATGCTCTACTGGCCGCTTCATCTATCTCTTTAAATGGATCTAACGTCTGCCTCCGGGTGCGCATTGCCGACAAGCATTTGTGAATTTAGGAATTTTTAGTTTATATTATACCTGCTGAATGAGGCTCTGATATCCATAAATATAATACAAGAACTCATAATCGCCTACATATTTCATATTCTCGTTTGAGTGTCTGTCAGAGTTCCCCTACATTTCAGGGAATTATTTTTATATAAGTATAATAATTTTTTTGCAACTTTTCGGTAATATTGAAAGTACTAAACTTCTGAAAAATTTCTTAATGGGAAAAGCCTTTTTATAATGTGCATGCCCACTAAAAAAATCACCCTAATTACGTTACATTTATGTTTTCTTATTCCTTTGTTATGTTAATCATCTTGAAACAAAAACGCCCTTAAACCTAATAGTTCGTTATATTTTCTTCAACAACAAAATCGTAGTTACGTTAAAAATACAACGTTCTAGTTTCCAAACCTAAAGGGCCTTGTTATGTATTTCCATTGCTTGGGCCTGACACATTTTCTGAAAAATCCCGTTATATAACTTACGTTATAAAGAAGATTTTCTAAAGGGGTTTTAAAAAGACGGTTTTTTTATGTTGATTATAAACAAACTAGTGTTTTTAATATTTCCGTTATTTAGTTAACACTAAAAGATCTTTTTGGGTCCTTAATGTGAGGTTTATGATAATAATACATAATGTTTAATTAAGTTTTGTCGTAAATCGTTTTTGTCAACGATTGCTTGTTTTTAGGGGATTTATGTAAAAAATGTCGTAGAAGGAAAAAATAAAGATTTGAATACCATCTTTTAAAATTTAAAAAAAAATATTGGTTTTCATGTTTTTCAATTTTATTTTTTTTTTGATATATATTTTTTTTTAAAAGACATAAAAAAAGAAAGATTTGTAAAAAATAACAGCAACTAACAAAACTCATTTCGAATCGATTTTTTGTAATGCTTTGTTTTAAACGTAGATTACGAAAAAAAAAAACAATAAGCAAGACAAAGGAATGTTATTTAAGATTATTTGCAAAAATAACCATTTTTAACTTTTGAAATTGATTTTTTTAAATTTAAAAAATTTCGTCTTTATTAGCATTTTTGTGATGAGGTCTCTAGAGCGTGCGTAATTTTAAATTCCATTTAGTAATTAATAAAATGACAGAGCAGAAATTCAGTTTCTTTTAACACATAATAATTTTTGTATTTTTGCTATCATAATAAATCCTGTAAAAACAAAAAAAAAAAAAAAAATGATGATCCATAAATTCATCTTTTTTTTTTAAAATAGGTTGAATCCACTTGTAAATAAACCTTAAAATTACAAAATATAACACATCACAGTAAATGCTTTAAGTTACAACTTTGATGAAATTTATTCAACCGAAGTATTTCATTTATTTAAAATACCCAATTTTGCTATTTAAGTCCCCTAAAAGTATTTTTCGACCGATCGGAAAATACCCATTTTCTGGAGAATTATTTGGCCAGAAAGTAACTTTTTTCGGGCTAGACTAGAAAGTTGTTATCAAGAACCAGAAAAAATGTTTTGCCGGGCTCATTTGTCACTTTTCTAGACCCATTTGTTACTTTACAGATCCATGAAATGAAAAATAAGCTGCTTGTTTACAGCACAGCTGTTTTTGTCTATAGTTGTTATGGAAACGAACAGTTGGTTTTTTTATCAGTCCACGAAGGCTTGAGGCCTTAGTACTAATGTAAGTGTCAAATCCATGTCAAGCGGATAAATAGACCTGTTTTCGATCATTAAAATATTAATATTATTATTTTTAAATAGTTTTGGTCGAAAAAAAAACATTGTACGTTACATGACCGAAAACGAAGTGTTTTGCAGATCTCGCCAAGCTTCCAGGACTCGCCTACCGCTCTCCCTAGAGACCGCTTGGCTCAACCTGCAAAACACTACTTTCCGGTCTTAATATATTAGTATTATGTAGGTAGGTATAAAGCAATCAAATTTTAATCTACAATTTCTTTAATTTATATGTATCTAGGGAATAGAAAGTACCTCCCGAAACTAAATCCGGACAAATGGTAACTTTATCCTAAGGAAACGACTAATGCTGGATTTTCTAGACTTATGGCTTAAAAACCTGACCTTCAAAATTGGGATTTTTGGTCAGTTTATCTATATACCTACATACATAAAAACTAAAGTGTAGTACAAAATGGTGTAATATACTTACTTTCCGATCCATATTTCCTACATAATCCTACGTATATTATGACAATTGAGGACTCTTACATTTCTATCCAAAACAACATAAATCCTATTGTAATTAATATTAATGATGACTCTGATAGTGAAACAGAATTAGATTTAGATATTTAGATTAAAAATGTAATTGTGTATAGATAATGCAGTTATAAATTTATTAAAACTTTGCATATATTTAATTTCTTAATGTAATTTTAACATTATAATTACCTAAATAAACAATAAATTATAAATCTTTATATTATTAAAGTTCCTTCCTAATGTTCTGTCCTTTAATACCTACCGATCCGCAGTTTTATTGCTGTCGGCAGGTATAATCCATAAATGAAGGCAAGAGCTAACACGGTATACTTTGAGACAGACTATACCATTTAGCAAAAATGTGAAAATTGCCTATTTGTTATTTTATTTGGGGCTTTTATATTTTCTAATATAATTTTTTATAAGTACATCATGTAGTTCTTTTTAAATAAAAAAAAACATTCATTAAACAAGTTGTAAATAAAACAGCATTGTATTAGAGCAAAATCTTTAATAGAAAGTAATCTTTGCTTTCATGTAACGAACATTAATGTTAAAAAAGTGACTTTTTTAAACACTATGCATCCTTATTTGCAGAAATTAAACTTAAAAATACATTTTCTTTACAATAAAATCGTAGTTATAAAAATACTGTGCTTGGCAGATCTACTAAAAAATTAATACTCACTGAAGGTATCAGGATAAATTGATATTTTATTAGTAGCTCATACATGGCTTTTGATCGAAACTCTGAACGTTGCTTTTATATTAATATCATATTTGAGATATCCTTAAACATCTAAACATTTTTTTACAATTTTAAGTTGTTTATGATTTTCTACATTTTAGGGAATATTTGATTAAAAGTAAACTCGAAAAATTTAGGTACACCTGCTTTATACACTTCGATCAAAAAATTCTAAGTAAATACTTTTTTGAAAAAGCTTCATTAAATTTTTTCCTATTGATAAAGTGATTCTACCCTTAGATAAGGGTGGGTAATTATCATATACAATTATTTCTTTTTGGACATTTCCTAGAAAACCGTTTTTTTTTTGCGATTTTTAAACTTGCATATGATTTTATATATTTTAGGGGATGATTGCACCCCCACATAGTTTATGGGGGTTGGTTTACAACCTTCTTAGGATTGGAAATGTATTTTCTTATTTTTTCAAAGTCTATTTAAATCAAAAATCACAGTGAGAATAACTTTTAATACCATTGCTATTTTTCAAATTCTGGGTTGGTTTACAACCTTCTTAGAAATGCAGATGTATTATTTTATTTTTTCGAGGTCCATTTGAAACAAAAATCACAGTGACTTTTAATACCGTTGCTATTAATCAAATTCTTCAGATTTGGCGACTTTCCAACCCCTAAATAGAGTCATTTTTTAAAATTTGCAAAAACTAGAAACAGTGCTGATCCCAATTTTTTGCAACGAGTCATTTAGTATAAAATACATATCTGTATGTCTTTTCCTCACCTCTCTGTAAATTGTGAAAAAACAGGTAGTTTTTGCGGTCACTCTTTACTTGCTCTTTATTTTGCATTAAAATTTGTGCACTCCCTTAGAATATAACAAAATAGGCCCTACCAGGATTCCCAACATATTTTATAGTACAGTGGATGGGGAGAAAAAAGGTGTTTGACCTCCGGATTTTTTTGTACAGTTTCAATTTTTATGAAAATTTGGAATTAAGTTGCTTTCACCCTCTAGATCAAAGTTTATATATGCTTAATGTGTGCTTTTTATTTTTAGGGGGTAAAAACCACCCTTTATACTAAAAAACAGAAATTTACCTTATGTAAATTAAAATCGCTAAACATGTATAATGAATATATTTTTATGTTGTGAGTTATATCTAACATTATATTTGTAACGTTTTAACCCTTAAAAAGAGAAGAGAAGAGAATAAAGAAATTACAAAAAAAAATGTTTTTTTTTTAAATTTTAAAATTATTTGATAACGCTTTTATTGTAGAAAAAAAATATTTTAACAGTTTACGGTATAATAAATATTTAACTACCATGACTTAACCTTTAATAACCACCTCTCATGAGATTTACAAAAAAATTATTTTTGGCAAATTAAAACGATTTGATGATATATAATTATATTCCCGGAAATGAAGCTAAAAAAAATGGCAAAACCTCGCAATTTTTTGTCCTGCATTGATTTGCATCAAAATTTGGAATTAGGTGCTCCTAACCCTCTACTTTAATTTCTATTTCATGGTGATGTGCGCTGTTTGTTTCCTAAGGGTGAAACTACTCTTAATTGTCAAAACTTATAGAATAACATTTTAAACCTTAAGATGGGTAAAAGTTGGTTTGATTAGTTCATTAATGATTGTTTTATGCTTTGGAATACAAGTTATAATATTTAATCCCTTAAAATCAACTCTTGTTGGAGCTTAAAGTAAAAAAATATTTACCCTAAAAAAATTATTAATTTATCATAGTGATTTAACTTTAGAATGCTGTTGCTTAAAATCTGTACTAATTTTATTTTGCAACTTTTCGACCCTTATAAATCAACCCTTATTATAGCTTAATTGAAAAAAAAAATAGATTTATTTCCAAAAAATTAATAGCTTGACAGATTTATTAATTAAAAATATTACTGCCTGAAATATCACCAATTTCATTGTTTTGCAAATGTTCAATACTTGAAAACCACCCCTTACAAAATTGCCCCTTCTTATAAACCAATATAATCTATATAGATAGGCAAAAAAAAGTAGAATAACATACAAAAATTATACCGGTAAAAGTATAAAGTATACCGGTTGTATAGAATATTATGCTCCGAAGTGGGTTATTCGAATTTTTCGAAAAAACATGATTGTTTTTTTAAACATAGTTCTTAGTTTTGATAATAAAAAGTTTTTTCAAAAATAATTTTAAAGAGTTTCTACAAGGCTATGTAAATCCGTTTTAATCCCTTGGTTTTAAAATGGGATGAGTTTAAAGGGCTAGAATAAGGTGTGTTAGCTCCTAAATAAATACTTAAACGCATATCTGGCCAAATATTTATTGTAAAAAAAATCTATGAAAGGAAAGTCTTTGTTATCAAAAGAAGCTCAGGCATTTTTTTCGTATCTTCAGTATTGTTGAAGTTATTTTGAAGAAAATGGCTATTTTTACGAAGTGAAAAACGATTTTTGCGTAAAATCGTTTTTCACTTTAAGCTCAATTTTCCTAAAACTAAGCATTTTAATATAGTTAAACTTTTAGGATGTATTAATAATACATATATAAAAAGAATCGCAAAAGGAAATCAATTTTAATTAAGAGGGGAATTAGGGGTTGTTTTTAATGATCTTTTTGTAAAACAAAGTAAGGGACCAACCTTATTTTTATCATAACTCGCTCAATTTTCATACTAGACAAATTTTTTTGTTATAAAAGAAAGGTCCTATTATATACTATAAAAAGACCCTATATGTTTTCCGTGAAAAGTGCAAACTTTTCCCGCTATTTGACTTCGAATATTTCAAATTTAACATTTGACGAACAAAAGCTAACCATTAACAAGCCGTAGCTCGGTCCGTATTGGTTCTGGAGAAATTATAAAATAACATTTTTTTTTTGTTTTTTATGTATAATTTAACTCTTCAGTTTTTTTGATAAAATGCATGTTTTTAGAGTTATTCGTGAAAAACCAATTAAAAACGTTGATTTTTTCGTCGAAAAATTTTTACTTTCAATCGCGAATAACTTGAAAAATATTAGTTTTACGAAAACATTGTATAGAACATTTTCTACTTAAAATTGCTTCTTTATCGATTTGTGTAGTTAAAATGTAATAAAAAATTTCCATCCCCAAGATGGGGTGGCAAAACCACCCCAGGATAAAAGCACACTTTCGGCATAATATAAACTTTGATCCTTGGGCTATTCCCTACCTTCTGTGAAAATTTGGTAAATTCATGAGTACAAAAAAATCAGAGCCAAAATGCCTCATCTCCTGTACTATAAGTAATTCAACAAAATATATTCTTGAGCCGAGACGGGCGCTTTAAAAGCCGGTCGAATTTATGTTCATGCCAAGATGAGTGAAATTTATGCACCATGCCTAAGTACTAGGTACCGTGGGTGCCAGGTTGTAGATGTTTAACCCACTTTATCCCCCAGTTCCGTCAACGCTGTCCAAGCACCGAAACATGCAGATTTTGCTTTTTATGACACCTTTTAGACAACGGGCTAGTACCACCACGACATACTGCTGCATTCAAGGGCGTCGATATTATTTTTTCCTGGGAGGGGTAATTTTAGTATCGGAAAAAACAACTCTGAACACAAACCTGACTAAATATGTTACATAAACTGTTATTTGCTGGAAAATAATCCTGTTGTTATTGAGTCAAAATCAAGGTCAAAGTATTTATTGATTATAATATGTACATTTATTGTTTGTAGCATGCATCTATCCAGGTTCTTAGCACTTATTTGCTATTTCGAACTCAGCTGACGCCTCATGCGGAAACAACAAATTCGTCCTGAAAACCTCATCATTTTAGCCACTTGATACAAAAATAACTATATAATAATAATAATATCATTTTTCTTCCATATATCTTTCGCCTGTTAAGTTTCTTAGTTTTTAGTATCCAATTAAATATAATTTACTATAACACGAAGCTTTGTATTTGCGAACTTATTAATAATTGAAAAATAACACAGTGCACTAACTAATTCAAACTTTAATTACATGGCAAACATGTATTCAGACATAAAGTAACTTATTATAGAATATACATACATATGTACCAATCTCTTTTTGTTATTATGAACGAAACAAAAAAGAACTTTTCATTTTTGCAAATCTGTCCACAATGGAATTTGTATTTATCGGTATGTCTCTATTCACATCTAAAAGCGCTGGGCCAACTAATCTTTCTTAACTGATAGATGCCCTTAACCACGTTTTCAATCCTTTTAGTGCAGAAAAACTTCTCTCCGAGGATGCAACGCTTACTGGCATAGTCCATACAACATATAATGCTAAATGAACATAAGGGTATAACTGTTTATCACACATTTTAAGAGTTAAAATTGCAAAATCTGGGATATTTGTTTCGTTTTTCCATTTTTTAAACCATAGTTCTAACTCAGTTTTAACCAGCATCAAAATTATGTCGTTACTTTCATTTTTGAATTTGGATAAGTAATTAACCAAGTTTTGCTCAAAAGATTTTAACTCATATAAAGATCTTATTACTTTAAAACGGTGTACCTAAGTACCATTACATACAATAGTCGATTATATGCAAGGAAGTTTAAAGGTGTATGGAAGCCCAATGCTATGGCCCATTCGATCAAAAAATGTCCAGCCCAGTATGAAAATAACTGTCAGAGTTGGCCCCGCCGATTCTGCGCAATAACAAGATTCCACGAAATAATTTAATGTGTTGCCTACTTACACACTGATAAATCAGTGTGAAGTTAGCCAACACATTATAATTTTATGAGAGCCGGAGTACCGTTTTTTTGATTGATCAAAACCTTCTTATTTTAGTGATTAGTGTTTATTAAATTGTGACTATAATTTTGTGTTTATTGTTTGTTACTTATAATATCGTAACAAAATGACTAGAGGTTGTATGGTTTTGTCTTGCAAATTCAAGGTTAACATACCCGTCTTTTTAACTTTAGGTAAGTATTTTTTATATTTAAATTAGGTGCTTCTTATAAGACGTAACGTTAGGTAACCGAATAAATAATAATATATCAATTATGAATAATAGAAAAGGAAAATTTCATAGGAACTATTAGTGAGAAAAGTAAGGCAATCTTAAGTATCTTTTAGATGATTTCCACAATGTTTGTGTATTTCTGTGGATTTTTAAAAAAGAAATAAGGTTTAGATTTAGGTACTTTTATTTCATTTAATAATTTAGTACACTCTTTTCAAGGATCAAATTATTGATTACTGGGCAGACCAGGCAAATTTTAATATATACAGGTCCCTCTAATTGAATGAAAGAAGTACAATTTTGGTACGGTATTTTGGGGCTGATTACAAATCTAAAAAAAATCGGCAATGTTTCGTTTTCGAGATATTCAATCAAACTAACCTTATTTACACTATTCCTCCTTCTTTTTGCACAAAATTCTTGATTTTTACACTAAATTGGCACACAATATTTCACAAACACCTTTAAAAAACTTTTTTTTATGTTTATTTTACACTTTTTTACACTTTTATTTTTTAAGCAAATATGGCTGCTGCCTTTGAACTTAAAAGTTCGCAATTTAATGGAAAGAAGATGTAAAATAAATAAAAATACAAGGTTTTAAAAGGTGTTTATAAAATATCATGTGCCACTTTAGTGTAAAAATCAAGAATTGTGTACAAAAAGAAGGGAGAATATAGTGAAAATGAGGTTAGTTTAATTTTCGACTTTGATGATGAAGATATCGGAAACGAAACGTTGCCGAAAAGAGATTTGTAATCAGCGCCCCAAAAAACCCCTGTATACCAAATTTGATCAAAATCGGAGAGGATGCAACTTTCGAGACAATACCATTTGTTTAAAAATAAATTAGATTTTTGGTTTCTTAATCTTGCATTATCAACTTTTAACTCGACATACTGTACACACATAATATTTAACGGATACTGTTACAATGGATACTCAGATACCAAAGGTTACTAAACATTTTTAACCACTGTTATTCTGTCTCATGAATGTTTGTTATTAGTGAAAAGTATATGCCTAAAAAGCAGTTATAAAAATTTTCACTTTTTAATGTACAACCAGAATCTTAGGATTAGATTAAACTCATTTACACTATCTTGCCTTCTTTTATCACAAAATTGGTAATAAGTACATAATACTATCATACAATGTTTGAAATTTATTTTAAAAAATCGTGTTTTTATTTATTTACAAAGATTTTTGGTAAAAATACAAAACTAAAAATATTGACCATTTAAATAGAAGGCCGTAAAGTGGCGTCATCTATTCTTTCCATATTATATCAGATGATATAAAATCTAATATTACACAATAATTTTAAATATTCTATAGAAGTATCCTTTAATAACCAACAATTTTGTGCAAAACATAAAAAAAGTGAATGTTGGAATTTGACATTTGATGAAGTCAATTTTATAGATAGTAACAAAGAATTATGGAAATCCGGCCCTGACCTACTATTCATTACGCAAATTCCTGGGGCCAACCCCCTATTCCCGCTGTCCTGCACGCCTGGACAATTTTGTTCTACAGTATTGGGCTTCCAATACTGATTATATGCAGCACGCCTGGCCAACTTCTTATGGGGATACTGGAAAAAGTGACATTTGACAATTATATCATTGCCAGGGAATAAGTAGATATCTATATTTTTCCATATTTTGCTTTGTAGTAACTTGGTAGTAAATTTCTAGATGGCGAAACGTTGATTTTTTTAACCAATGAGAAGTGAGAATTATTTATATCCCTTTTTAACCATAAATCCCCGTGTTGTGTTGTGTTTGCGTCGGCCATTTTCTATTCTAGTATTTGGGTTGTAAGTGTTGACTTTGGGTTGACTGTTTTAAATTGTATTTTTGGTTTTAAATTTGCGTTCTTATTTTTCCACACTATTGTGAAAAAATGATAAGGTAAGATATGTTATTTAAATATTGTAGTAAGCCTTCTTCGATGTTAAACCAAGATTCTTTGTAAATATCTTCGCAATGGCACAACACAGCATGTAGGCTGAAATATTCTTGTAATTATCCATGTTGCAGAAACGCCTATTATAGTAAAATTGTAAGCACAGATTTTAAGAACAAAAAGTTTCATTCTTTTCTTCGAGATCCCTTATCGTTAGAAGCTTGGAAAATTAAATGTACTTTAAGTCCTTCAAAAGATTGTAAAAATGTATGTTTGTGAGGACCGTTGTTCAAAATTAAATTATGCAAATCTTGAGGATCCTTCTCGCTTAAAATATAGAGCTGCACCTTGGTCACCCTTTATGAATTCCATTTTAAAAGAACACAGTTACGGAAAATGTTTCGATTCTTTTCAAAATTTACCTCTCGAACCATTGGACAACCCTAAAATTAAAATTTTAAATAATGTTATTTTATACCTTATTTACAAAATTTCAATTTCATGTTTAACTTGTCAGAGTAATCTCTTTTTAGTGGAGGTAACCGACAAGCATTTATTTGTAATGTTTAAAGAGTTTGATAGCGAACGAAGGCTTAAATTTGCTAGTGAAGCTTTAGTCAATCTTGTAAACAGACTACATGCTGATATTTACAAATATTTGGATGAGAATGTTTACAAGAATAAAATTGAAAATTTATTTAGGCAACAATATTTCGAACCTTACTGCAAGTTTTTTTTTCAGACTCTTTGTTCAGACCGTAATTTTATGAAATATTTAACCTAACTTTAAAAATAATAATTTTTACCATTTATTATAAATATTTATGTTTATTTTTCAATTACCACATTAATTTAAATTCTTTATATATTTTTGCCCGCTGTCTGCTTCTGTCTTTGCCTAAATTAATAGCAAAAGTTCCCATATCATATTTTATGTATTTTTTTAGTCTGTTTTGAATAAGCGAATACTGCCTAGCTTCTTTGTTTTATAGGAACCTTTCAGCATGATCTCATCCAACCCCGGCTGTGACAGTTTTAGAAGTATCTCATCCAACCCCGGCTGTGATAGTTTTAGAAGTTTTATGGTTAATTTTTAGAATATATTTTATTTTGCCTGTGTTATCTCAGGTATAAGAATTTATGTTGTTATCAGAGAATATTTTTCATTTATTCTGAAATTTCATGTTTTATTTGTTACTGTTATTTTTGGAATGTAATTTTATGTTGTTGTTGTTTATTGAAAATTTGGGGCAAATGTCCCAAGATTTTCCTGGTTTTCTCAAAATATTTGTATTTATAACAAATTAATTTATAATATATTGTTAATAATAACATTTTTTGTTTGCTTTATTTTTTGCAAGTTTAAAATTTTACCCAATCCTAACAAAGATAAAATTTTGCTAAAATCCTACTTAACAACTGCTTATTTATTAAAATAATCAGTTGTTAAGTAATGTATTTTAGCAAAATCTATTTTTGTTGGAATTGGGGAAAAATAAAAGTAGAAATAAAAATTTATAGTACTACCAGCGCATTCGCCTTTTTATTATATGCTTTTATTAGTTGATTGGCCAGGCGTTTGTCGCTACTGTACTGACAGAAAATAGCTGCGTTCAGAAAGCACGAGGTTTGGATTTCTCTAACCCTTTTTTATTCTGTG
>JAHBCN010023580.1:0-12473 GCA_019359885.1 Listronotus oregonensis | reverse complement strand
AAAATTTTTTAAAAATTTCAAACAAAACCAATTTTAAATTTATTTTCGAAAGTTTTTGAAAGGTTTCTATATAACAGACTGATGAATTTCCTTAATAAATACAAACTCCTTTGCAACAGTCAACATGGTTTCACACCTGATAGACCCAACCGAGACAGCGAGTATTGAGTTGGTTCAGTTCATACACCAAGAGCTAGAGCACGGCAAAGCTGTTGCCTGCCTGTTTTTGACTTGTCACGAGCCTTCGACACCCTTAATCCTAGTTTTGTTAGGAGAAGCTTTATAGTTTGGGAATAAGGGAAACGCACTCTCTCTTATAATGTCTTTTCTTAAAGAAGAAAAATCCTGGTACAGCTCAATAATTCTCAATCAGACCAATATGAGGTCAACCTAGGTGCACCTCAGGGCTCAATACTTGCACCATTAATATTTATACTATTCGTGAATGACCTAAAACTGCCAGGAACAACCATCAAGTTCGCCGACGATCAACTGTTGGTATATCGGCCAGAAATGGAGATGAACTTTATGAAAAAATTTCCTCAGTAAGTCAGAGTATGAATCAGTGGTGCTCATCTAACGGACTGATTTTGAATGAGGAGAAAACAATGACTGTTCATTTTTATAATAATACTCCAAGACTAACATCAATGACAGTGCTGCATCAGTGAAATTTTGGGGACGTATTTGGACTCAAGAAACAGCTGGGAGCCCCAAATAGACCACATTTGTGCTGGACTTAGCAGAGCATACTATGCTTTGCTAAAACTTAAACATACAGTTCCTATTAATACACTGATGACTGGATATTATTCCCTTGCATACCACTTCCTCTCCTACAATATCATGCTCTGGGCCAAGCTACAACCATCAATGAGTCTTTGTATCACAGAAACGAATAGTCAGACTCATATTCGGGCTGAAACCATTGGAATCATGCGGGGGAAACATTTAAAAAAAAAAAAATTCTCACAGTAATATCTATTTACATCTTGAAATGTGCACATTATGTTCATAAGAATAAGGAGGCATTTAAAAAGAACCTGCACAATCATAACTACAAAACCAGGAATGCGTCATCACTAAATCCAAAACACAGAACGACCACCTTTGAAAAATCACCCCATTATTCTTGCATTAAAATCTACAATAGAATGCCGGACTACATTAAAGAATCGAGGACCCTAACCATATTTGGAAAAAGACTGAAAGAATTTTTATACATGAACGTATTTACATTTTTTCGGATTTTTTGGAAGTGAAGTCTTAGTATAGGTTTTGACTTGTTAGTTGTTATATTGATTGTATTGTTTGTGTGCTTTGTCTAGTCTCTTTTAATATTTGTCCTTCTTTATTACATTTTAATCTGGGTTAACTTATCATATTTTATTTTATTTTATTTTTACTATTATGATATATTATTTTTGACCTGTCTAATGTCATGTTATGATCTTTATAACTAATAAATGATTGATTGATTGATTGATTGATTTTTTCACAAAAAATAATTTCTATTTATAAAATATATAACATAATTTAATAAATCGTCAAGAAAAATAGTAATTTTAAAAACAATCCTATTTCCTTCCCCCATTAACAGATCAATATCATTATCCTGCCATGATTTTCGGAAAGATCCGTTAAAATATCCAAGCCTCATCCAAAAGAAAAAAAAAGGCTTTTTGGCTGGCCCAAACTCTTCATTTTCCATGTAAAGCTTAAAATTGTCCCCCTTAGATGGTTACAGGGGCCGCTCCATTAATGCCCTTGGTTTTTTCGGTTTTTATGGGAAATGCAATGCTTTTTAACATTAAAAACTTTCGACTACCATTAAACATTTCTCTCTCAAGAAGACGATGTGTAATGTCGTTAAGCAATTCACCCCTGTAATTCTACAATCAAAAAACAAACATAAAAAATTTATAACAGCAAGGCGGTTGACATTTTAAAAAATTATGCAATGTGAATATTAGCAAGCATAATGCTTCCAATTTCATTTTTGAAATGTATCTCTATTTTTACCCATTTACTTTGGAAATGGGCCAAAAAATTTTGAAGCCGAGAAATTTTAAAATTTATATTAAAGGTAAAAGTTTTTCTTTTTTAGTAGTTTCTTTTTAGAACTTACAACTCAGCTTAGCACATTAGTTCATATTTCATTTTAAATAGGTATGACAAAACACTTATAAATCCTAATTAAAAAGAGTATCAAATTATATTATTGTCTAAAAACGATATGGCGTTAGTATTTCGTAATTTTATTGGGTTTATTTATAATATGACCTGGTGCCAGATTATAATATAATCTGGTGCAAAAATCTTAGTACTCTAACATAATCTTTCCATAACCTACATTTTTAAAAACCGAAATGACAAAATGAGGGATGAATTTTTAGCACATGCTAAAATAGGGGTTTATTCATACTAGCCTTTCAACGGTACCACCTACATGTTCAAACTACCATATTATATATATTAAATACAAACATATACTGATGGTGACAAAATTTTCCAGTTGACATATTTTCCCTCCAAAAAGTTAACAAATGTTTAAATTGAGCATACATGTTATCTTGTGGCCCTTGCGAGAAACAAAAATTACTTCCTGGTAAAAATGCCCGTTATGGTGTGTTTTTTAAATAAACATATCGACTTATGCAACGAAAACTGTAGTAACTCAAATTTGCTGAAACTAGAGTTACTACGGTTTTCGTTGCATAAGTCGATATGTAGGTACGAGAGTAGCAAATATGGTGTGCATAAAATAAGCCAGTTACTATCTATTAAAACATCTTCCATTTCTTACTAAATTAATTTATGATATCACTCACCATTAAATAAAAAAATACCTACTAGAAAAAAGTTAAATATGAGGAAAACTGGTACTCGAGGCCTAGGTAGAATCCCCTATTCTGAAAAAGAAGTAAATATTATAACAAAAATTTTATTTTTAAAAGTCGTGCTCAGCAGCAAAATGTTTTCGAATAACATAGGCATTAAATCTGTTTTCATAAAAATATATCGTTTTAATGTTTGGATGCTAAAACTACTATTGTTTATTTGAAAACTTTAGTCATTATTTGAGCACATATTTTACATTTATTATAATACTCACTTGCAGAATACATGTCATATATTTGATTTCGTATTTCAGCACGCACACCTTCTCTGACATCTGTCACAGGTTTTTTGCGTTTTCGAGACACTGATAAAGAATTTTCGGTGGGGCCATTTCTATATTTCCTTACTGAAGGAACTGAAACTCCCAAAGCTTTAGCTGTTTCCTAAAAACAATGTTGATAAAGATCAGAGTTTTTTTTAAATCAATATTTCTTTATTTCTAATTCAAAGCTTAAATCCAATTAAATTGCTCTAAATTTTGAAGTAACCAATCACGGCCTTAAAATTATGAATAAGGAATAAATAATTAAGAATAAACAATAAATTGGATAAACCCGGCCTAAACATCCTAATATTTCAGTTTTTCCAAAGTAATTTTTGTATTTTTTGAGCACCCTGTAGGCGAGACTAAAACGTAATTAACATTATACCCGGTTTTGCTTTATGCGGAAACTTTTATCAAGTATAAAATTTTCTGAGAAATGAGAAATAAAAAAGTTTTGTTGTAAACTCTGTTGACCACCCTGTATATAAAGGATCAACTAATAAATTATTATAAACATACCTGAAGAGGGCTCAATACGCGATGTTCTTCTACAAAGTATTTGTAAACATTTCTCACCATCTTTTGAGCTACTTTATTCCCATGTATTTGAGAAGAGAGACAGTTCTGCAAAAAATTATGGCTACATTGTACGTGTCTTAAAAAAAAGTTGTTACGGTCAAAAATAAGGAGTTTTTGAAATACCTATATTGGCCAAAGTGGTTAATTTTGTTTTAATATCAACCAATCAACCAAAAACCTTGGTCGACCTTGGTTTTTAACCCTGCTAAAGTAGTTTGGTTAAATATTTAAAATACATATATAATTTATTTATGTTACCAAATCTCTTTCCCTGCTTCTTTTGGATGTACTGGGAATACAGTAATCGTGATCCATAATCATTAATTAATCTAAAAAATTTGAAAATAAAAGCAAATAAAATTATAGTTATTTATACCTACATTATTACTTACTTTTTAATAAATAAACACTTTACAAAACTAGAAAGTCCAAAAATAATATAAAACAAAGTCCAATACACACACACTACTTTTACAATACCTCAAAAAAGTATCCCTAAAAGCATTAAAAATAATATATTTTAGAATTCAATGTCGACACGTGCGAACGACCCGAACACTTAAAAATAATGTATTATAAAAATACGGGCCTGTTTGCCACAACAGCTAAGCTAATCCACGTAACTATTCACCCAGTAAAGGAACGATATATGAAACGGTCAAAGGATTAGAGGAAGATGCGAGTATTTGAGGTTAAATAATGTGAATATCAGATGTGTGCTCGTTTTGTTTTAATTTACGAGGTCGAGTATTTAGGAGTTGGCTAAGTCGGCTTGTCATAAGACACGTCAAAACAACAAAACTTTACAGTGAACCAAGTTTATATCGCATTCGGCAACAACTTTTCTCCAAGCATGTTATTTAATTTCATTGTTTTTATAGTCTTCTGTATCAACTTTCCATAAACATGGGTATTTTTTGGCACACTTTCAATTAATTGTTCCATTACTTATCGATAAGCACAGTTTTCTAAGCTCTAAACAAATAAACAAGCTTTAAAAAACAAGGGTAGACTAGACTACATGCGGTGTCGGTACTCAGCAGCAGCGAAATGGGGGCCTCTGCAGGCGACGGGACGCAAGGGGATGGTCAGATATGACCAGATATATTGTGAAATATCACTCGGCAAGCATATTCGTTCAGAAATATAATATATCGCCTGGATATAGATATATGGGTCATTTTCAAAACAAGTGATTAGAAGCCGTCACATCTATTTTAATTTTTTTTTTTTTTTCGGATAGTCGAGTGCTTTAAATGATTCATGGTATAAGTGGTCAAGCTTATTACCCCCTAGGGGCCCTACAACCCCATCCCAAAGTTATGAGAACCCCCACTGACACATGACCACGTTTTACCAAAAACTGTACCATGTTTTTTACATTAGGACATATTTTTGTTTGAGATAAAAATCTCGGACTTTATTTATTACCAAAAAAAAAACTGTAATAATGTTATATTTTTATTGATAAATGTCATACATTTGCCTATAAGAAACTAACAGTAACGCAGAACAACTAAAACATTTGAATTATTTAATTAATCGAAAAAAACATTGAACACTTAAAACTAAACTTCTTATGAACAGTGTACATTATTACCTAAACAATAATTTAGCTCTAAGTGGATTTTTTAAAGTACACAACACAACATACTAAATTAGTACTTAGTATTTTAAGCAAAAAATAAAAAAAGAATTAGATTTACTTAAAAGAAAATTTTTTATCACTAAAATCAAAATTAAAAACTAGTTCTCCTCTTCTAGAGGGTGTCGGTTTAGGCAATACACATTTAATTTGAGGCACTGGAACCAATGACATGTCTTCTGGCTCTGGCTAAACAAAAATGTCTGCATCAAGATTTTTTTTCTTTAGAAACTTGACAAAGTACGACAGTTTATGATTTTCATTTTCTGTTGACACGATTTGACCCACAAAATGTTTAATGTCTTTTTTACCTTCAAACTGGACTACTACCCATAAGCCAATTTTAGGGGAAGTTGTTAGGTCTTTTTCTGAAATACATTTATGAGCAGAACTTTTATTTACTGCACAAGATTTGACAATAGAGCTCTTTCTGGTTTGTGGAAAAATAGATGTTTCTTGTACCGTCATCATATTTGTAGAAGAATAATCAGCAGCAGTGTTTGGAAAATCATAATAGCCATGACCAGTTAAGAAATGAGAGCAAACTGTTTCTAAGGGACATACTCTCAGGCTAAACTGTCTTGTGAAGAGTTTGTTGGGATGGCTAGAACTCCAAGTAATTTGGTGTATTTTTGAAGTGTTTGGAATTGCCTTCAGTACCTTTGGTACTAATGAATCAACTTCATTTATATCTGATTCCGTGACTGTGTAAATCCTTATATTCGTCCTGCAAAGTATTTTGATAACAAATGTGGTGTAATCTAGAATATCTTCCCCATAAGCTACAATAGAATCGGCGGTTCTTTTTATAACTGCACCAACCCCATCCACTGCTCCTTTACTATGTCCGGATTCTGAGAAATTCCAGGTTGCCCTAGTAATACCCAAATCATATACCAAGTAATGTGTAAATAAGTAAAAATTAATCTTATTTTTGTACTGATTTACAGGCCCATCACTTAAAACATGTAATTCTTTTATTGATATGTTTTTATCATGGCGCAAGCATTCAGATACAGAGCAGAAAGAAATTGTTTTGTTAGCATCAGAATCATTACAGTAATAAAGAACACAAGTATGTAATGAAAGTTGCTGTCTTGATGCTCCAAAATGAACTGATTGTGCTTCGGACGCGTATTTGCATTGAAAATTTTTAGAGAAATCGATGTGAAGCAATGTTTGCGGTTTTAATTTTTTTAAGGTAATCTATTGATTGATATTGCTGCCATATGGTAAATGTGTGACATAAAAACTTTGGCAGCATTTCAGTAAACTTAATAATTAAATTTTTTTTAGTGGACTCTACTAAATCTTTTACTATTCTTTTAACAAATTTCTGCTTACCCTTAATCATTCGACTCTCTGATTTGGTCATCCACTGCTTAAATGATATTTGTTCCGAATTGTTAAATGTTTCAAATTTTAGTTTTGTCTACACATGTGGAACATTTCCTGGTCATACAGTTAACGTTGTTTGTTGAGCATACTACCGCTGCTTGAATCGCTTCATTCGTTTCTCTTGAATTATATTAAGCTGTCTTGGCTTATCAGTAATCAAATTGAAATTTTCATGTAAAACGCAAAGACACGTGTCCCTCCCAGTGACCTTGGGTTTAATAATCCAGAAAGGGCGCAGTCTAGTAAATGTTGTGTAGCTTATTTTTCTTTCTGCTTGGCTGTTGTACTTTTTGTGTAAGTTTCCTAATGTGTCGCACAAGTATCGCTTTTGCTTCTTTTTGCCATTCTTTGTGATGGTATCTTTCTTACCTGGACACATCTTGCTATTTTCGTCTCTTTCTAAAAACATACATACATCAATTCTATGTCTTTTCAACAAAGCTTGTGGGGGAGAGTGCCTCTGAAGTATCATCTGTTTTCTTCTCATTTGCTCAAATCTATGTATTTTCACACCAAAAGAATTTTTTTTTCATTTCTTTTATTGTTTGTTTTTGTTGTCTTATGAGTAGATCCTTTGCTGTCCTGTTTTTTCTAGTAAATTTTATTCCCGCTTCTCTCTGCCTGCTTACAGAGCTACTTCTAGTTGATGTTAAAGACAAGTCGCCGCTATTGTCTGTAAGATCATCTTTTCTACTCGGACCAGCCACTGCCAAATCATATCTACTATTCGGACCATCTACCTCAGACATGCTACTATTACTGGTTGGTGGACTATCCTCCCTAATACGTCGCAAAAATAGATCGTTTGCCTTCTTTTTCAATCGTAATTTTCGTTGTGCCTCAGCCCAATACTTGCGTCTCGCTCTTTGCTGTCTTGGTGTTAAATCATGAATTGTCTGGTTTTTGTTTTCTGCCTTCCTTTTATCTCTCCTTTGCTTTTCTTTTTGTAGATGTTCTGTATATCTTAGGGGGTCCTGTTTAATTCCCTTACGTCTTTTTTTCTCTGCTTCTTTTTTCTTGATTTTTTTTGCTCATAAGTCATTCTTTTCTTTCGTTCTTTGCCCATCTATAAAAAACAAACAAACCATTATCAACAGTATAATAGAGTTCTACAATAGAGCTATATTTTTTTGGTGGAGTATAACAAGAAAATTTTAAGTAACGTCGTTTATCAACTTCACAAACTTAATTAATAATTGAAAAGTATTTATAAATTAAATAGCAATTATTTTAAAACAAACTAATCTAGTATAGCAATAAAAATGTCAAAAACGTGCTTACCAGTCAAAAACGTGTCTTCAAAATTCCACGTTTTAGACAATTTTTCGGCCATGCCGGCAAAACATAACCTATACGCACTGATGTTTACCTAAAAGTTTTAAGGTAGTATTTTTACCCTATTTTCTACCAGATATACAAAAATAAGCAAAAAAACTTGTGCCCTGATTTACTGCGTTTGGCATGTTTTTGATGGGTTATGCTTTACCATTTTTCAAAAAGGAAATATAATAAATCCTACCTTTTTACAAAAACCGCTGTGGACCCATTTAACACTAAAACACAAGGGGCCGTTCGGTTCCCTTTGATAGTTCAGTGCTGCCAACTCAATTATTTTAATCAGACACAGTGAAAAAGGTGCGAATGCATGTACCCACGTTTTTGACACAAAATTTTCTTACACAACAAAGTGCCTTACAAAAATTTTATTATTTTAATTGGTCAGATCATACTGAAATTTTACAGACATTTAGATTAAATGTCCATACATCGAAAAAAAAGTTCAAAAAGGGAATATTTTGCATAAAAAAAATAGACAAGGTCTCACTTGAAAAACACGATTTCTTACATGCCACGTTCAATGACATTTTGACTGAAATTAATTACCCATATATGATAGCGTCAATGCGCGGCGGTGTGTGCTTACTAATCGTAAGCAATATTTTTGTTATATATGAGCTATAATATATATTATATTATCGCACACCGTGTGCAGCCGGATTTATGGAAAAGGGCAATTAAACCAAATATACTACGTGAAAAAACTTATATTAAATGGCTCATCCCATTTTTGTAGTTAAAAATGACTCTTGTTTTTTTTTGTTAAAATTATAAAAATGTATCTGGATCTGTTTAAACGCTGTCCAAGTGATGTGAAACAACCTTGAAAGAATGATTTATAAATAACAGTAGAAAATAGGGTTTATTGTAAGAAAAAATAAATACACTCAGAAATGTCACAAAAACTTATCTAAATAGAAAACATAAAACAATTTTATAGGTATTTTTTTAACTTGTACTTTCAGTTTCTTCTAATCTTAATCAGTCTTTTTCCTGAGTTTTAACCTTAAAGTCTACGCTCCTCCGAAACCTTCTAGATCATCTCCAAAGTCGGCACCTCTTAAATTTCTAAATATAAAAATATTTTACATCATTTGGGATAAAGGTTATAAGATTATTAAAATCAGCCACTTTTTTCTGTAACAATGTTTTTCCATCCTAATAAAGATTAAATAATTTTAATGCAAAAAAATTATTTCTACTCAAAGCTCGACCTTTTACAACTTTATGTTAATTTCTTTGTATTTTTCATCTTCTTAAGGGGAATATTTTATGAACATGGATTGTGGATGGTCTTTTTTAATCATTATTACTCTATCCTTAAGCCAACTGATTTTTTGGTTGTTTATATCCGTTTTTCTGTTAGTTGTCAGGTTTTCTGAAAATGTATTTTTTTTTTCATTTTGCATACATTTTTCTTTTAGCAATTTTTTTAGGCATGTTTAAATTCTCCAAGTGTGTATAAACGTATCTGGTTTTTAGTGCCTTTTTAATATGTCAAAAATCGGAGTTATTTGGGAGGAAGCTATGGCCAGGAATTAAGTATTTAAAGGGATGGGATACTAAAACAGCTTTTAACAGCAAAATAATTTTTATGTTTCGATTTTCCCCTCGCACGTATCGGGACCATAAAACTAATTCTTATTTTGCCTTTGCCAAATAGTTTTCAACGAATTTTTTTTATGCAGAAAGCTACTTCCTGTGCTCCACGACCAACTGTATCTTCTGTCCATATAAAACAGTATGTCCGCTCTTGACCGCTCATGGAAAACAACTTGTTGTCTTTGTAATATGTCAAGTTAGTTGGAGGTTTGGGTAAGCCCAAAACCTTTTTTATGTCATACGTTACTACATTTACCTTTAGATTTTTTGGATTCTATCATATCGCGTTTCATAGCGTCGCGTGCTTGTTTTGCGACTTGTAGGTGATCGTGTTCCAATTTGTAATGTTCATTTTTAACGTTATCGTTTTTATTTTTTATTTTGATGTTAAAATTATCACATAAATTGCAAGTGTCTTTGATGGGGATTTTCGTCGTAGGCTAGAATTTTTGTAGAAAATTGCCTTGTATGTTAAGAATTCTATTTTAGGGAAGTTTCATCTTTATTAAACAAAATATGTATACATTTTGTTTAATGTCAAATCTGTTGCGAAAAATTCCGCTTCCATTTCGGTCCTACAATTGTGTAAAATGTATTTTGGGAAAATTTTTTTTTTTTTGGGCAAAGTTGCAGCGTTTAAATGTACATATCTCTACACACTCTTTTATTATTTAGATTATAGATCCTAGTATTTTGCCTTCTATTGCTTTCTTTGTTTCTTTTTTGTTTTAGGCCTTGTACTTGTATTGTAGCTGCAATAAAATCTGTTTGGGCATTATAGCTTCTGGTTTCAGAGTTGTTAAAATATCTTTTCTTTAATTGGAAATGAGACGTTTTTATTACATTTTAATATACAATTGCATTAAAAATCGATACACTGTTTTGGTTTTACCAGTTTTACCTTTTCTCTTTGGTCGACTTTTTAAAGGTATATTTTCTTGTTTTTCTTGATCGCTTTCATTACTTTCCACACTAGAATCGGACTTATCAGGTAGTGCTTCTTTAGGGTCAAATTCGCTGCCAGATTCCTCAAAATCGGTAAAATGATAAATATTGTGCAAAGTTTATTCCTGTGTGTTTGTGTTTTATAAAATAAAGTGTCCTGCTGGGTCATCTTTAAAATTCACAGGAAGAGGTTTGTGGCCTCCAAGAAAACGACTAAAAAAATCTATTTAACTGGCCAGAAAGAAATACTAATTAATATTTTTGTTGTCATTAAACTTTTTATGTGTTTATTCGTTCTTTCAAAATTAAACGGCTTTTCACTTCTTCAAATCTTACCCAGCTAGGCTTGTTGAGAATAAAAAGACGTGCTTTTTTAATTTACGTAGGTGCTTTAAAACTGTTTTATTGAATAATGAAATTTTTGTTCATAGAATTTCGAACTTAAAAATAACAATGTATTTTAAAAATATGCATAGATTTATAGATTTTCCGTGTTCTGATTTTTGTTCTTTTTTTACATTAGCATTTGTTTATTAATACTTAAAAAAGAAAGAAAAATTGTTGGTGCTATTAATGTGGTTACATCATAAGAAGGTAATGGAAAACAGTCGAATATATGTGTTATACAAGTATCAAAACATTTTCTGGTACCTATTACACAATATTAATATTTAATTAAATGGGAATTAAACTTTCACCGTTTTTAGACTAAATATTTTAGTCGACGACTGTTGCAAATCAAAGGCGGTAACCTTTTCAGTCACAGCAATATTTTTTACTCCGGTATAATTTTCAGCAATACTGTTGTTTTCCTACAATAAAGATTTCATTAAAAAGCGACCAAATAAAAGCTATAATCCCTTAATGATAATTATTTTTAACATCCTTTCGAAAAGATTGAAGTGTCAAAACAAATGCTATCCAAGCATATATTCATTATTCTGCACTTTTTATATATTACAAAATAAACATACCTTATAAATCATTGGACCCAACGGCCCTTGCAAATCAAAATTGGTAACAATATATAACCGATTTCTGTAGTGCCCCCTGCTGTATTGTTGTTTAGCTAAAATAAAAATTGAAATTTGTTAAAAAAGTTCCATGTGTCAAAACAAATGCAATTCAAGCACATAACCACAATTGTGCGCTTTTTTTATACCAAAATAAACGTACCCTATGAATCATTGGACCCGACGCGACGGCCCTTGCAAATCGAAATCGGTAACAGTATATAAGCGATTTCCGTAGTGTCTCCTGCTATATTGTTGTTTAGCTAAAATAAAATTCGAAATTCGTTAAAAAAGTTTCAAGTGTCAAAACAAATGCAATCCAAGCACATAACCATTATTGTGCGCTTTTTATTTATTAACATAAACATACCGTATGAATAATTTGACTCGAAGGTCCTTGCAAATTAAAATTGGTAACAGTATAACTGATTTCCGTTGTGCCGCCTGCGGTATTGTGGTTTAGGTAAAGGGTCATTCCATGCCAATTCAACCAGGCCATTTAACCAAACACCTCAGATTTTTATGAAACTTGGTATTGTAATGGATTCATGGTTGAAACAAAAGGCTAAAGAATAATCTTGAAAGGTTAGTCACTAGTACTTGTTAGGTCATCAATCCAATGCACGTATCTAAAGCAATTGACCGTGAAGGTTAACAGTATGTTATTATTTAAATATTAGTTTATATAACAATACTCATATATTATTGTAAACTGTGTATATTAAAGGATGATTGTTTAATGTTTAAATATATAATAATTATTTATAAATTAAGTTTAGATACATTA
>JAHBCN010023579.1:0-12497 GCA_019359885.1 Listronotus oregonensis | reverse complement strand
TAAATGAATTTAAAATATGCGCCCGATACCCGGATTACGTCATCGCGCTGGGGGAAAACCGATCTGAATCTCTTGCCGGTTGCGGCGTTGCCAAGTGGTTGTTCACGGCTTGTAGTGAAGTAGGGCTGTGTAATACCCCTTATCAATGATTTTGGGAGTTTTTAGCAGAAGAGCTGGGACTCTGTAAAATAAAAGGGAAAGAGAATGTCAAAATAGGGATCACATGTTCTTGTTGCATTTAAAGGTAACTCATAAAGTTTGTCACTGTTTTCAAAGAGATAGAGAAAGGGAATGTCAAAAAATTTGCTTACAGGATCGGGCCTCAGGTTTCTTTTAAAGCTTCTTGTTTAAGTAGACCTCTACTAATTAAAGTTTCATACACATTTTTCACAACCTGTTTTGCATCTAATGACAAATGATTTGACGGACATAGTTATATTCTCGTAAAACAACTTTTTTGAAACGCACGGTAAAAACGGTTATTTAACACTGCCACTAAAATATTAGCCAAAATATTTATATGACTAATGGTTAATACTCAAGAAATACCTGGCCCACACCTGCCCTTATGAACAAATGGGTTTACGTTTACCCAATAACAATAGGTAATAAAATCGTTAAAGGTTTATTGGGGTATGGTCCATCAAAAGCCATAACGATATACTTTGAGACATACTACACTGCTGCAGTTTTTATCTCTTCACTAGGGCACCCCAATAAAAATGTTTTGGTACATCTATATTTCTTGTACATTGGATGATGGTATTCTTGATTCAGTGGTTGCTGGTGGTGTCGGAATGTACTGTATCGAACTCTGTTATTAATTTCCATTTCAAATAATTCACGTGCATCAACCAAACCTTATTTTGAAACAAAATAATAAATATATATTTGTTAAGAAAGTGGCAACAAAGCTTCATTAATATTTATCGAGGTAATTATATAAAATATTAATTATTATTTCTGGGCATTCAATGTATTAATAAGTATATAGGAATTTGCAATTCATTATTTGCAATAGTTTCGGCGTATTTGCTTTCTTTTATTGTGTTTTAAAATTTGCTCTGAAATGAGAGTCAAGAGGGAGCAGCTCTTTGGTCACTCTTAGGGTTTTCAATTTTTGGGATCGGGATCCTGTTTTTAAATTACGGGCAGATCTGGGACGGATCCTTTAAAAATTGAATCGATTTACGGATCCGGATCCTCGTAAAGGACTCGAATCACCAATACGAATCACGATTCGGAAGAAAGGAATCGAATCCAGGGAATCGATTCCTATTTATCGGATCACAAATCCGGATCATCTTTAGCTTTTATACTTACAAATGGTAACTACGATACGAATGATACTACATATACACGAAATATAATTTAAGCCTGATTTTGAAGTGCTGCATCTTCTATAGCCGCCACAATTTGTGCTGCAACAACAGGATTTATAGCCATTTCAATACACTTGCTCTAGCAACACTACAAAAACACTTTGCAATAAACAGATAAAAGCACAGAATCCAAAAATACACTGATAATGGTTTTTGGGCAGCATTTGGGTGAGTGGTCCTTTTTTGCCAAAGCATCGAAACAAAAAAACTTTTTTTTTTAAGCAATCAAAACAAATCAAAAAAAAAACTATGTTACGGGGTTTACAACTAAGGGGTCATTAAAAATTTACGAAGTTGGGAAAAAAATATTGTTTGTAAAAAGTCGTCAAGAAATAGCTGGAATTATTTTCCAGTTTCTAAAAAGCCGCTAGGGGCTAACTGCAATCTTGAATCAAAAAAAAAGTGTGTTTCTGTGAATTTTTATATTAACCTGGACAAAAAATACGATCTTTAAAGGAGGATTTGAACCTTTTTTTTGCAATTTTTTATATCTCTAAAAATAAAGGGGGGTATTCAAAGGTTTTCGTCAAACACAACATGTACTTCGAAATGGCTGGCGATTTTAACAAACTTGGGCTATTGAAAAGCTATTTTTGGGCATAAATCTTAAAATATTTAAAGTTTTTTGTTATTTCAGACGTCGCCGCAGAGGGCTTTTTTCGACATTCCGACAGAAATGGTAATTTTCCAAAAAAATTAAATGCATTGGTATAATTTTTCTTTATGAAAAAGTAGCTAAAAAGCCTAAACAAGCTCCAAAACCGATCCGAAATCTTGTTCCTTACCTAATATTTAGACCAAAAAATTTTTATGTCAAACTAAAACTATAAAAGCTACAAGAAATTTTAAAAAATAAATTTTTATTAAAAACCTCTAATTTAGGTTAAATAATTTTTCATCTAAATGCAACTTTACGAGTTATAATCAAAAAAGGAATTCTAGGGGTATACCTTAAAAAAAAACCTGAAAATTCGATTTTTTGATTATAACTCAGGATTGCATTTAGAGGAAAAATTTTATAACCTAAATTAAAGGTTTTATAAAAAAATAAATGTCATTAATATTTCTTGTAGCTTTTTTTTTTAATTTGGTTTTTCTTAGGCCTAAATTTTAGGTAAGGAGCAAGATATCAAGATACAGTTTTCGCGAGTTTGTTAAAGGTGTGGTTTTTCCACGCGGCGTCGCATGCGACTAACGCAATGCACTAACGCATGCGGCCGCCGTTTAATCGGGTGGTTTTTTGGACCGCGGCTCAAACTGCGATAGCAAAATTAGGGGGAATAATCTTTTTGGGAAGAGTCGGAATGATCTGAAATATTTATTATTAGAAGAAGGCGGAAGAGGATGACGAAATACTATTAAATTAGCCAATCTGAAACATAGCAATGCCTCTATAAATCCAATTTTAGCAAAGACGCAATGAGGGTTGTTATACTACTTAATAAATCGACATCTGCAACAGGATGAAGAAAATTTAAAAATATTTTAGAATGAATAAAGCAGAGTTTGTTTTATTTTGACTTAATAAAAGAGATATAAAGTCCGAGCCAGACAACAGAGTTGAATATCCAATAACCCCAGAGGAAAAATTAGCCATTGTAAAAAATCTGTACAGAGTGAACCAAACTCGAGTCTTATCATTGGATCTCGGAAACTTGAAGAGATACGGGTCGGGGGAAAATTGCGCCATATGATGCTAATCAAAAGCCACCTTAGAACTTTAAAATTTTCAATACTTACTTTAGGAAAAACCGATTATTCGCAATTTCGTTTTATTTTTTATGACTTTATTTGAATCGATGTAACAAAATAACTTTTAATTTCCATTGCTACTTTTCTGTTCTACAAGATAGTGTTATTAGATTTATACACCGACGATTCGTCTTTGAGCTGTCATCATCAACTTTTTTTTTTTTTTTTACGGCCCTGGATTTTTTAATTATGTATTTTAGAGCTATTAAGTTCCCAAACCAATAATGTATTGACTTACGAAAAATTTATATTTGGAATTTTTATAACAAACCATATGTTAGAGAGAGTCAGACAATATATTTTGGCAGGATCTTGGGAAAACAAAACTGATTTTTTGAATAAGTGCGAAACATCATTGGATTTGGGATCTTAAAAGTTTAAAATACGTGATAAAAATCCAGGATCTCAAAAAATAAAGTTTCAAAACAATTAAAAAAAAAACCGGATATTCCACACAAAAACAACACAAACAAAATATCAGTCGCAGACACGACTGGTCTACACTGCTTCTTCAGCAGTCCAGTCGCATCAATCGCAGTCGTTGACAGCGGACCATACGACGGCCGCTTGGAAGAAACCAGGCACATTTAAAAACATTAGTAGGAGTGTTTGCCGCTAAGGTAGTGCGTTGGCCGCATGCGGCGGCCGCGTGGTAGGAAACATACCTTAAGGCATTATTTAGCTACTTTTTCAAAAAAAGAAAAAATTATACCAATGTATTTAATTTTTTGAGAAAATTAACCATTTCGTCGGAATGTCGAAAAAAGCCTCTAGCGGCGACAAGTGAAACTAACAAAACTTTAAATATTAATTAAGATTTATACCCAAAAATACCTCTTTTTAACTAGCCCAGGTTTGTTAAAATCGGCTCAGCCGTTTCGAAGATACAGGGTGTGTTTGACAGAAACCTTTACATACCCCCCACCACTTTATTTTTAGAGATATAGCAAAAATTGTCAAACAAAAAAAGTTTAGATTATCCTTAACTTTAAAGATCAGGTATTTTTTTGTTAGGTTAATATAGCAAAATTCACAGAAACATCACTTTTTTAGATTCATGATTGCAGTTTGCGGCCTGTTCAGAAACTTGAAAATAATTTCCAGCTATTTCTCTTGGCCACTTTTACTAACAATATTTTTTCCCCAACGCTGTGCGATAAATATTTTCTGAGATACAGCCGGCCTTCTTTCTTAGTTGTGCACCCTGTACAATCGGGAAAACGAAAACTAAAATCTTTAAAATAATTTCAAATTACGGGGTGACTCTAATTCAATGCTCGGCAGTGTATATTGAAAAATATTAAATTTGACAAAAACCTAACTACACCACTGGATTCTAAGTAAAAATACCTACTAATATCAGTTTTTACTTTTGTATTAAGTTATAAGATAAGAAATACGAAATAAGAACTAAAATACAAGGGTAGTCAACAACAATACAAGGAAATCGGGACGCCTTGTATAAAAATATGTACACCACAAAAATCATAAAATAATATAGCTTAGCTTAATATAAAGTGGGTAATTTAAAGGAGATAAGTACAAAGTTAAGGTAAATATTTAAAGCTTGCTTCAATATCCGCTTTACGGTTTTTTACATTTGTTACATAAACATCATAATCTAGGCAATTTCGTACTTTTCCTGCTGTTTTGTATTAGATACCGGAAAATAGGTTTAATTGGAAACAATTGACATGTAACTGTGATTGTATTATTTTAACGGGACGCGTATTTGAACGACGTACCTAAGAAAAATGTAGGTTAAATTACGAAAAACATTTTTTTAAAAGGGTGAACATTCTCTCCTGCGTTGGACAACACTTGATAAATATGGATCAAGGAAGTTTAAAGGTGTATGAAAGCCCAATACTGTAGAACAAAATTGTCCAGGCGTGCAAGGCAGCGGGAATAGGGGGATTGGCCCCGCGGAGTTTGTGCAATGAATAGTAGGTCAGAGCCGGACTTCCATAATTCTTTGTTACTATCTATAAAGTTGACATCATCAAATGTCAAATTCAAGCATTCACTGATTTTTTTATTTTTTGCACAAAATTGTTGGTTATTAAACGATACTACCATAGAATATTTAAAATTATTGTGTAATATTGGATTTTATATCATCTGATATAATATGGAAAGAAGCCTTCTATTTAAATGGTCGATATTTTTGTGAGTTTTGTATTTTTACCAAAACTCTTTGTAAATAAATAAAAACAAGATTTTTTAAAATAAATTTCAAACATTGTATGATAGTTTTATGTACTTATCACCAATTTTGTGATAAAAGAAGGGCAAGATAGTGTAAATGAGTTTAATCTAAACCTAAGATTCTGGTTGTACATTAAAAAGTGAAAATTTTTATAACTGCTTTTCAGGCATATACTTTTCACTAATAACAAACATTCATGAGACAGAATAACAGTGGTTAAAAATGTTTAGTAACCTTTGGTACCTAGGTATCCATTGTAACAGTATCCGTTAAATATTATGTGTCTACAGTATGTCGAGCTTAAAAAGTTGATAATGTAAGTTTAAGAAACCAAAACTTTAATTTCTTTTTAAACAAATACAGAAAAAGCAAAATGGAACTTTAACATAAAATTGTACTTTCTTTTATTCAATAAGAGGGACCTGTATATATTAAAATTTGCCTGGTCTGCCCAGTAATTAATAATTTTAATCCTTTAAAAGAATGTACTAAATTATTAAATGAAATAAAAGTACCTAAATGAAAACCTTATTGCTTTTTAATAATCCACAGAAATACACAAACATTGTGGAAATCATCTAAAAGATAGTTAAGATTGCCTTACTTTTCTCACTGCTATTTCCTATGAAATTTTTATTTTCTATTATTCATAATTGATATATTATTATTTATTCGGTTACCTAACGTTACGTCTCATAAGAACTAAAAAATGCCGGGTATATTACCCTTGGATTTGCAAGACAAAACCATACAACCTCTAATCATTTTGATACAATATTATAAGTAACAAACAATAAACACAAAATTATAGTCACAATTTAATAAACACTAATCACTAAAATAAGAAGGTTTTTATCAATCCAAAAAACTTCTGCAACTACAAAATATAGGTACTCACACAAAGCAAAACAATCGGCGCAAAGGGCACAAACCACAACGAAAATGACGAATGATGAGACGACGACGGTTGACGGTACAGCGCGGATATAGTTTCATACGCGCCGCGCGCGCCCTTGCACCAAAACCTTAGACAACCTAAGACCAAAAACGGTACTACGGCTCTCATAAAAGTATTATGTGTTGCCTAACTACACACTGATTTATCAGTGTGTAAGTAGGGAAGACATTAAATTATTTCGTGGAAATTTGTTATTGCGCAGAATCGGCGGGGCCAACTCTGACAGTTATTTTCATACTGGGCTGGACATTTTTTGATCGAATGGGCCATAGCATTGGGCTTCCATACACCTTTAAACTTCCTTGATATGGATGCGACTGAACGCAGTAGTTTTTGTCACAAGTAGGAGGGACTTCTTTTTCTTTTTGTGGTCATTACCATCTAAACTTTGCTCGTGGTTAGTTTTGGTTACTAGTAATTTCGCAAAAATATCTGCATCTTCCCTGAAATTCAAGGCATTTCAAATATTTGCATAAGAAAATTAATTGTTGAGTAAAAAATTCAACTGGCTATTAGTCCATTCAAAACGCGGGTCCTGATGGGTGCCCAATTTCGCTGCAAGTTGAGACTACCTTCAGGGTATAGTCTGTCTCAAAGTATACCGTGTTAGCTCTTGCCTTCATTTATGGATTATACCTGCCGACAGCAATAAAACTGCGGATCGGTAGGTATTAAAGGACAGAACATTAGGGACGAACTTAAATAATATAAAAATTTATAATTTATTGTTTATTTAAGTAAGTATAATCTTAAAATTACATTAAGAAATTAAATATATTCAAAGTTTTAATAAATTTATAACTGCATTATCTATACATAATTACATTTTTAATCTAAATATCTAAATCTAATTCTGTTTCACTATTAGAGTCATCATTGAGATTAATTACAATAGGATTTATGTTGTTTTGAATAGAAATGTAAGAGTCCTTAATTTTTATAATGTGCTGTAGTGAATTTTTCCAGCTCTCAACTGGTATGTTGGTAATTACATTTTTTATCAAATTTATAACACTGGGACTTAAAGTAGGTGTAACATTTTCTGCTCTGATCTTTGATTTTACTTGGTTTCACAAATGGTCTATGGGGTTAAACATACAGTGATACGGAAGAAACCGTAAGACAGTATGCCCAGCCTGTTCAGCCAAATTATCACATACATATTGTTTTTTAATTGCCTATTAATTTGGGACTTCCAAATAAATATCAATTTCTAACAAATATTCCTGGATTTCAGTTTTTAAACTTGATGAAGCTGGTGCTTTGTGTAGCAGACGGCTGTGGTAGCTTGCGTTATCCATGACAATAACACTGTTGTTTGGAATATTTTTTAAAAGATAATTTTGAAACCAGTTTTCAAAAAGTTCTGCACTTGTATTCTCATGATAATCCAAGCTAGATCCTTAATATTCTTTGCAGACAACAGCAAGCAGTTTGGGACAAATCCGTCTTCTGAACCAGCGTGTATTATGGTAATGCGTTTTCCTTTATTTGAAGGTGCTTTCGTCTGACAGTTTTGACTGGAATCAACCCATCCTTTAGATACTGTGTCGTGTGTATCGAACCATGTTTCATCAAGGTATATTATGGATCTGTTTTCTAACCCATATCTTTTAATTTCTTGAAGGTAATTAAATCTCCAAGTGCGTAATCTGTGCGATTCCATTACTACTTGCAAACAACTCTATGGAGGGTGGCACGGCTAATATTTATATTGGTTTCGTCTTCGTCTAGCTTCTTTTTCAGTTTATCCAAGGTAGGAATAACTCCGCTTTCATAAAGACAATATATTTTCCTTCTTATTAGGTCCTGATCACTATTGTCTATACGTTCAGATTGAAAATTACTACGTTTTTTTCTTTTGTTCAATTCTTCACTATTAATAATATCCCTTATCGATGATATTGGAGTTTTTGTAAGTGGACAGGTTTCTTTCAAAGCTTCTTGTTTAATTAGACCTCTACTGATGAAAGTTTCATACACAATTTTCACAACCTGTTTTGCATCTAATGACAAATGATTTCGACGCGACATAGTTATATTCTCGTAAAACAACTTTTTCGAAAAGCACAGTAAAAACGGTTATTCAACACTGCCACTAAAATATTAGCCAAAATATTTATATGCCCAATGGTTAATACTCAAGAAATACCTGGCCCACCCCTGCCCTTATAAACAAATGGGTTTACCCAATAACAATAGGTAATAAAATCGTTAAAGGTTTATTGGGGTATGGTCCGTCAAAAGCCATAACGATATACTTTGAGACAGACTATACCTTATTTGTATCGCTGATTCCGAATTTTGGGGTCCCGCAGCTTGGAAATTCTGGCATTACCCCTAAAAATGCAAAAAACACCCTTCCTAGGGGTTTTTTAACGAATATTTCACTCATGTATAAATTTTCTCATAAGACACGTTAAAAATCAATAAATTTTAGCGGAAATTTCACGTTGCCTAGACAACCTGGTATTTCCACTTACTTACAAACACAGAACAATCGAACCTGTTTGTTTGTATTGTCAATTAGAAACGTCAAAATCAGTCAAAATAAGTCGATTTGGTCATGTACACGATGAAGAAATAGATAAAGTAATTAAAAAATAAAAACGATTTCAGTTATAGTTTTAATTATGTTGCATGACATTGAAAATTGTATGACAAAAAAAACATTTTAATAGTATAATACTCCCATATTTCTCCATTCTAGAAATATTTTCCGTAAATACCGCCGTGCATATTAACTAGATAATTTTCATTCAAGCTTGTTATACAAATTCCACTCGTTCTTCGAACTCGTTGAATTATGAATAACAAGCTTTCATGAAAATTATCGGTAATTTTTAAGCACTCGTGGTATTACCTCCGAAAATCTTATAAAAACCTGAGGAAAATGCTCTTTAGGCACCTAGAAAATACTCCCAGGTTACTTTTTTTGGGTCGCTGATTTCTAATTTTAGGGTCAAAAACCCTTGAACGTCGGCGTCACTCCTAAAAGGGGCAAAAAACACCCTTTTTATGTTTTTTTTTTAAGAATAATCTTATGAAAAATGTATAGAAATTATTTAATATTGATTAAAATTTGTATTTTTCATGACATTATATTAATTTGAGCCTAAATAAACTTTTCGGGTACAATTAAAAAAAAAAAGGCAAACAATTTTTTTGCTTTTTGCCCTAAATCTTGAATAAATAGCCATTTTACGACCAAAAAAATATTTCTCTTCCCTAAGGGATTATAAGTACCCCTCGCACCCCTTTTTTAATTTTATTCAAAAATTAAAGTAAAAAGTAAAAAAATGTAAAAGTAATTGTTGTAAACTACTTGTACAGGGTCTTTGATTATATTTACGTGGCTTCTGAGGCCTTTATTTTTAAAGTCAAAAAAACATGTTTTATATAAAAGTTGTAGGATTTTATTAATTTTATCTTCTGAAATTATCAGTAAAAAAATATCGCAATAAAAAAATGGAAAAATATAGGCAACTTCAACTTTTTAAATGAAACACCCTGTATATTATGAGCCACAACGAAAGATCTTTTTTTTCTGATTTCAAATATATATACATTGATGATATTTGGATGAACCATTCTTGAGATATTTTAGGTTAAATTATTAATCAATTTCAAAAAAGTTTCATATAAGTATCAAGAAAGCCATGGAAACAATAAAATTGTTATGATGCTGAATTTGGTGAGAGTTTTCTCTGGACCAATAAAGTTTATTTTTGTGATTAAACATTCCTGCTACAGTGAAGGAAGACTTGTCGGTAAATAGAATTTTATTTAAAAACTTTGGATTCTGTTGCATACACCTAGCTATTTCCAATGCATACTTAGGTCGGTTCTGCATGTTTTGTTCAGGAAGATTCTGAACGGACATAAATTTATAAGGATAAAATGTGTAAAAATTTAAGGTTAAATAAATTTTATAATCTGTTTTATTACGTACAGATGCTGCATCCGAGATTGATATTTTAGGATTTTTTAAAATTATTAAAAGTAGTTAGTGCTAGTCTAATAGAAAAAGTATAATAATTATCTTGAAAAAACGAGGATATCCAAAACTTTGTTTTTATTTCGTGCTGCAGTCCTTTTCTTCATTTCAAAGCTTTTCCGTTCAATAAACTTTCTTACTATGTATTTAATAGTATCTATAGATGTTCCCGTTGCTAAGGATATAATAAGTCATATTCCCTTTGCACTGTCGTCACATTATTATTGTTACCATAAAAAAGACGCATAATAGCGATTTTTTGTTCTTCTGAATAGCCCATCTAAAAAAAAACAATACAAACTACTTTTAATAGTTAAAATGATAAATTTCAACTTTTTACAATATCAATACGTCAAATTTATTAAAACAATTTTATTGTTTTCATAGCTTTCTTGATACTAAAATGATTTTTTTTCAATTTATTTATATTTTAAGCTTAAATATCTCAAAAATGGTTCATCCAAATATCATCAATGTATATATATTTGAAATCAGAAAAAAAGATCTTTTATTGTAGCGCATAATATACAGGGTGTTTCATTTAAAAAAGTTGAAGTTGCCTATATTTTTCCATTTTTTTATTGCGATATTTTTTAACTGATAATTTTAAAAGGTAATATGGAAATAAACCTACAATTTTTATATAAAACATTTTTTTCTGTCTTCAAAAATAAAGGCTCCAGAAGCCACGTAAATATAATCAAAGACCCTGTACTCGTTAATGGGATGAAAAAATTTTGTTAAATCGAAAAATAGATTTTTATTCAAAATCTAGGGCAAAATGAAAGAATTTTTTTTTTGCGCAATTTTTATTTTATTGCCTTTTAGGGGTAGTTTTTTGCGTCAAACGGATAAAATATCCTGTGATTTTTTGTAAGCAAATTTTTTGGTATAATAAAGAAAAATACAAATAAAATTATTTTTAACTCATTTTACTTTTAGTTCCGATTGGATATTTTCTAAGCCCCCAGAAGGGGAGCATAGGCTACTTATAGTCCCTTAGGGGAGGGAAATATTTTTTTTGGTCTTGAAATGGCTATTTATCCAAAATTTTAGGCAAAAACCACATTATTTTTTTGTTTGTATTTTTTTTTAAATTGTACGTACAGTTCTGTTCATAAAAGTGTTGTACAGCTATTTTAGGCTAGTGTAAATCAGGGTTTTATAAATGTCTTTAAATTTGTCACTGACATTGATTAGTCGGTTTTTGACAAGAAGAGTGTTTGATTTTTTATTGGAACAATATTCCAACTTAATTTTATTCAAAGAGCTCAAGTAATTGCCCACATGCAAGATGGCATACCGATTAGAGATGTCGCCCATATTATGAATACCAGTAATAATACAGTGCAAAAAATAAAACGTCGATGGGAAATTAAAGGAACGCTGGAGAGAAAGAAACCAACAGGCAGGTCAGAATATCTACCCATGAAGAAGACGATGTCCTTATAAGGTATTTACAAGCCAATCAATTTCAAGTTGCTCTAAATGCTATAGAACAAATGAATTTCCCAGGATCTCGACCAACGGTCTGTCGGAGGATTAAAAACACATCTTAAAAACTATGTTGCTGCAAAGAAATTAGTTCTAAGTAATAAACATAACATAAACAGGGCAGAATAATTTTTGCCCTCAGCAATATTCTAAGGGAAAATTGGGATAATGTAGTGTTCACTGATGAAAAAGTGTTCCAATCAACTTTCAACAGACATATCAGAGTATACAGACCAAATAAAACTAGATACAGTGAAGAATATATTAACAATTCTGATCAATCTGGAAGATTTTCGGTAAATGTGTGGGCGTGGTTAAGTAGACATGGACTGGGGTGTGTTTGGGTTTTAAATGAAAGATTTAACGCAATCACATATAAAAATATTTTTTAAAAATTATGTTCCTAATGTTGACATCATTTCCCCCAAATAATTTCATACTGCAAAAGATAACTGTCCAATCCATAATGCCCAAATAATAAAAGAGTGGTTTGCAACAAACAATGTTGAAAAATGGTTGGCCCCAAAAAAGTCCTGATGTCAATATAATTGAAAAAAATGTGGGTCATGATGACTAAAAAAAAACGATATAAATTTTTTACCACAAAATAGAGACAGTTGATAAATTTTATTGAACAAACATGGGATGGTTAAGGATGATCCTCTGTTAATCGAAACCTTTTTTTTTTCCATACTCCCTTGGGTA
>JAHBCN010023578.1:0-12647 GCA_019359885.1 Listronotus oregonensis | reverse complement strand
TTAAAAAATATTTCAAAAAATTTTTTTTAAAATTAAATTTTAAAAACCCAAATTTAAAAAAAAATTTTTTTAACTGATCTTGCCCTATATAAATCTAAAAACATGACAGTTTTAGGTCTTTTTTTTATTAATTTTACACTTACAGGAAAGCTTTCTTCTCTTGCGCACCGACGAGCTGTAGGGGATCTGCCGCTCTTCTATGAGATTTTTCACGGCTTTTGCTTTACGTAAACTATGTTAACTTGAGGATTAAGACATAGTCATTGTCAAGTAAACACAATTAAATACATTAATTCTTTAATTTTAATTTAAATATTAATAATTAATAGTATATTCACTTAAGTTTGTATAATAGCGTATCTTACAGTTCTAAAAATCGTTGGATCGTTGGCTTAAATCTAAATCTTTGAAGAAAATCTTAAAACATTCAAATATCGTTCCTGAACTATCTGTTGTAGAAATAATATCAACATTCAGTAGTAGGTTTTTATTTTTAAGCAGACAAACTGTGAACAGTGTTGCCAGGTCAAGAATAACATAAGCCGTAGACTTGTCATAAAAAATCATTAACTTAAAAATATGTTTACCTGTTGAATTTACATGAAAGTTTTTAAGAATATTTTCCAAAGAAATATCATAAAAAAATGAAAGATAACCATTATATTGTAAATCAATTCTTTCATTTGTCTGAGAATCAAGGATCATTGATATCTAAGCAGTTTGAATCCCTGACTGATTTGACGTTGGATTCTGCGGTTAAAGAAACTTTTGCATCCAGAAATTCATTTTTTTGAATTTAGGTGCAGCTTAAAGAATGAATATAAATAAAAAAATGCAAATAAAGCAAAACTACTTTCCTACCATTTGCCACAAATAATATGGTTGTGTTTCTCTGAAAAGTGCACCATGCACTAAAAAGTTTGAGAACACCTGTGCTAGAGTATTCCAAGCGAAAATTGCAGCAGTACTCAGCAGTAGTACAACACTGAGTCATGAAGATTTGGAAAAACAATACCGGGAAAAAACATTGTCATTCATTTAGTCAAGCGGTCATAAAAACAATCAGATTTGATAAAATTTCCTCTAGTTTGGGTTAGAACTGTATATCTGCCTTAAAGAAAAGTGAACCGAACAACAAGTTGACTGTGGCCAGGTCATGAGGAACATCTTAGCAAAAAAAATGAGATGGCAGATAGTTTAGTCCAAAAAAAAGCTTAAACAAGAAAAGTCATTTTGCGAGATTTTTTGTAGTATTTTTAAATCATCCATCAAAAGCTGGATACACGGACTATCTCATAGCTACAAAGGGCAACGACAGACAAAAAAGTTTATTAAATAGTTTACCTATGACTTGCTAAACCACAGCCGCAAGGCAGTCAGAATAGTGATAGGTCAACTTACGGGACATTGTAGCCTAAAAAAGCAAGTCTGACAGAAAACAATATTTGCGGGTTCTGTCAGGAGGAGGAATAAGCAACTGAGCATGTGTAAGGCTTGACGAGGAAAAACCAAAGCCGACAAGGTTCGTGGAGAAGATCGTGTCATGTTTATGAAATTTAATTTAAAAAATCAACATCTCACTCTAAAACAGCATAGAGAAACAACAATAAATCTGGCAAGATTGCAATAAAAAAGAGACAATGCCCAACTTTCTTTTAAAATGTGTTAATCCAAAACCATTATTTATCAAAATAAGTTAAAATGAATGCAAAATTACAACCTTTTAGTAATCTCAATGAGTTTATCGACGCGATAGACTATTTAGTTTCTAAATCACGTACAATGAACTTTCAAGAGATCAGCTGTTGTTAGGATGCTGTTTTAGAACGCTCGCTCTTACTTGCAGCAATAAAGACGTTTTACACCTTCGGATTGATCGGAAGAACGATTTGAAAGTAGTTAAATCAAGAATATATCTCGGAAAAAATCTAAATTTAATAAATACGTGTATGGGACCAATTAATTTATTTTATTTCATACTATATTGTAAAACGAACTTTTCTTGGTTTTGCTGAGTAAGAATCTTAGGTAAACATTTGGAAATTTAAAATGGGAGAATCAAAATGGCGGATTTTGACATTAATAAACATATTTGCCTTAGATTCAGGATATAATAGCTATTTATGTTAAGGGGGGTTACTGGGACTTAATGAAAAAAAATTGTAATTTTTATTTTTAAAAAAAAAGGAATTTTGATTTTTGAAAAAAAAAAATTTTTTTTGTATAAACTTGATCTTTATTGTGAGAAAAAAAAAAATTGATAAGCAATAAAATTTCCATATTTTTAGGAATTATGGGGCAACCAAATGCCCGCTTATAATGCCCTAGTGATAGCAGGTATTATTGCTATCATAACATATTCCGTTTCTAAGGTATTATATATCAATAATAGATAGGTAAAACATAAAGGTATTTAAGGGTGCTATAGGTCTAAATCTGGAAATTAATAATCTTAGGTCAAAATTTGGAAATTTCAAATGACGGATTTTGACATTTATTAACGATTTGTCTCAAATTAGAAATATGAGAAATCGATTCCTTTTGAACTCAGATCCTCTCAAAAAGAAATTGATTCCCGATCATTTTAAAATTATATAACGAATCCGGATCACGGATCCTATTTTTAAAAAGTAATCGATTTCAGTCCTCGGATCCTAAAGAAGGAATCGATTCCTGATTTAATTTTTAATTTCTACCCAGCTCTGGTTGACGGGAAGTAACGTTTCTAGGTGTATGGTGAGCTTTATTATCGTTTACAAAGTAAATGTGGGCGCAGGTCATATTAGGAACACAATAAACGAGGAACAGAAAAAGAGTTAAGATTGGTTAGATGATAAGAGCTTATACCGGTTTACTTAACTAGGTTCTTTTTGTCTTATTGTGTTTGTCCATTACAACAATATGTTTAGTATAGGACGAAAAAGATGGTTTCTTTTTCTTTCATTTAACTTGGCGAGAATTTTGCTTAAATTTAATGTTTCAGATAAAAAACTGGCTAATTTTTCAGAGCAGAAGCCGTGAAATATCCATAAAAGATGAACAGGTACCAACAGCTTGTCGGTGTGTAAAATTAGGAATCTTTGCTCATAAAATCTTTGTTTTGCAGGATTTGGCCGTTCATAGATAAGGAATAACATACTTTTTTCTAGACAGCGAACATAATTGTGTTTTTTTAAGACATTAAATCCTAAGAAGATTTTTTAAGCTGGATTCTAATATTAGATAAAACTCTTGTGAAAGAGATAAATGCATTAATATTCTGCTTAAGAAAATACATATTAAAGTAAGGTAGAAGCAAAATTATGAATAGCATTTACCGTGAAAGAACAAAGGTCGTTGATAAGAAAACAGAAATAGAGTTAGTGCTAGAACTGTTCTTTGGTTTGGTGAAAACAAAAGAATGTTCATCTACAATAAGAGATATTCGTCGATTAACTGAAAATGCATGTAAGCAAGTAGCAGAAAGTTATAGGTTATAGTCTAGTCCAGGGGCCTCCAAACTACGGCCCGAGGGCCACATCCGGCCCGCGGACAGATTTTGTCCGGCCCGCGGAGAGCGCCCTAACTTGAAACTCCTTTTAGAGAAAAAAATAATTTTTATAGAAATTAAATTTAGTTTTCGAATATTCTAATTTTATGTTGAATAATTATTAATATGACATTCTAATTGATATGGTCATGGGCTAACTCCCAACTCATAAATTCTTTTTTAGGCTTATTGTTATTGTTTTTGTGATAAGTTGGATAAAGAAACACAGAATTGTAATGAGTAAAGACATTATATATGCAGAAAATTTAACTTCCCCGTATATAATAACTAAAAAATTATTGAAATGAATCCAACTAACATTTTTACATTTAAAATAATCACATAACTTATAACAAACATAATGACACATGAAATACTAATAAGATTTTTTAATTGGATTTTAATTTACAATATTTGTAAATTGTAACTAATTTTTTTTTTTTACCAATTAAAAAGAGATTTAAGATGCTCATCAGTTAATTTCGATCTGTAAACATTTTTTTTTTATTTTGGAGAAGGTTTTCTCACACTTATACTTATTTAAGTAGTACCAAAAACAGAAAACAGACCACGAGCAAATTTAGAAATTATCAAATTGTGTCAGTGGAAGACTTTATAAAATTCCAACAAAGATGAGTTTTGATATTGTTTTAAAATTTTATTACCGCATTGAGATCAATCATTTCCATTTGAAGTTCCGGGGTGGGGGTTTTAATGTCAGTATCAAAAGGATTCTGAAAAATCTTAATTTGATTCGCAAAAGGATCAAAGTCCGAGAAACAGTTCAAAATTTATCTTCAAAGCACCAAAGTTTCGATTGAAAATCGATAGAAATCAGTCTAGTAGTGGGCTGAATATTTCACATGTTTTAAAATGTGAAAAACATTTACTTCGTAGTTGGGATTAAAAAAGCCCCCAAATTTTTTCCGGAATGATTTGATATTAGTTAAAAAATTGGGGAAGATTTTTTCCTTGAATCCCAAATTCAGTTCGTTCACATGTTTTGAAATCAACTAAATGCTAATTCCACAGCCATACGTTGTTTTGTAATTCAGTAAGAGGGCGATGTTTTCATTAAAAAATTTTGATCACTGCTCGAATTTCAAAAGCGCTGAAGGACCTTCCCAAAACTAAGCCAGCAAATACCAGATGATAAGGTAAGTCGGGTTTCCCCCAATCTCTTCAATAAATTGTCGGAATTGCCGGTGATTCAGCCCAAAAGATCTGATAAAATTAACAGTTGATATGATTGGTTTCAGAACGTTCAAATATCCAAAATTTTCCGCACAAAGACTGTTGATGAATGATACAATGTAAGACTAATGGTTTTGAACCACCGTCATTTTCTACGGGCCTTTGACACAAGAGCGACCACTTTTTTCTTTCCCACTCATGTTTTTGCCATCAGTTGTAATACATTTCAAGTATTTCCATCAAAATTTTTTGATTAATGGCCATTTCAACTCCTTTAAAAATATCTGTACCAGTAGTTGTACCATGAATACTATACATATCAAGAAGTTCTTTCGTGCACTTCATAGCTTTTATTTACCCCGAATATAAATCAACACCTGAGCAGTATCTGGACACATCCGTTGACTCATCCAAGGCCAAAGAAAAACCCCTCAAAAAAGTCCATTTTTTTTCGAACAGTTGAGATGATATATTTAGCGATGTTTTCAAATTTTCGACCACAGTGTTTTCTGACATACTGACAGTTTTTTAATAAATTTACCTTTTTTAGGGCACATTTCTTCGGCTACTGCAATTATGCATTCTTTGATCATTTCTCCATCGGTGAATGGTTACCTACCATACCTAACAAGATCATGCCCAGTGCCGTATCTGAGGGGAGTTTTGGAGGTTCAAACCTCCCCCCAAAAAATTTTTAACGTAAAATAAAATAAAAACGACTGGTAACTATATCTCTTGAACAGTGAGTTTATCATCAGTATGTTATCAGCGTCCACTTTATTATGCAGAATTCTACAGATTGTAGATTTCGATCTCTTTAGAGCTGTTCAGCATGTGAATACTGTTATTAGTAAGGTCAGGACTATCAGACTGAATATAGATCAAGAATTTAAAAATATTTTTAAAAAATCCGAAGCTATTATAAAGTCTGTAGATGACAAAGAATGCATAAAAATACCTAGAATAGTTTCACGAGAGCAGAATCGTTCTAATGTCTTAGTAGCTACTGCAGAAGAATATTTTCGAATTACAATTGCAATTATATTGTCTAGTGCCAAAATGTGCAAAGCACACATAGTAAAAATAGATGACTTGTTATTATATAAGGAATTTTTGGAGGAAGGAATTGAAGGAATTCATACTTTGTTGCAAATTCTGGCCACATTACAAGACATTTAAATACTATTTGCGCAATTCAATTGGTCAAGAGCGGGTAACAGAACTTGCTCTTTTAAGCGGACAAAGAAATATTAAAATTGATACTGTCTTAAATCGTTTTGCGAGGGAAAAGCAACGAAATATTCAGTTGTTATTTTAATTATTATTTTTAAAATGTTAACGTTGTAAAGTGTGTTTTTTAGTTTAACCTGATATTTTCTTTTAGTAAAACCCCTTTAATATTTCTTTTTAAATTCCTGATTTATCAAATGCCACTAGCGTAACCCCTCCCTCAAATGTTGGTCCAGATACGGCCCTGACCACGCCATAAAAGTTAAAAATAAATGCTTTGTTTATTATAATTTTATAACTTTAAAAATATTACCCTGATTTTTGATTTGTTGTTAAAGTTATAAAATTATTATAATTAAAGAATTAATTTTTTAAAAACTTTTATGGCATTATCTTGTTAATAAGTATGCATAAAAGAAGGGCTTTGCTAAGTAAAAAATTTATACGACAATTATTTAAGCACTTTTTTTAATGTACAGGGTGTCCAGTTTTCGTGTGTTTTCATATACCAGCTCCCTTACTATAAAAGATAGAAAGATGGGGTTTGCGGCTTACTGTCCTATTTTTTTATGAAACTTTCATTGCCGCAAACGAAATTTTCATAGCCCCCTTAGTTTCTGACATAAATTTTACAAAAAAAGTTAAAATTTTCCTTTTTTAAAAGAAGTAAAAGGGCTATTATATATTTTTGAAAAGCCCGGGAAAGGGGGGAAAAAGATAAAAAAAAATATATAGGGTGTCCCATTTAAAAACATAAGTTTGGGTCGTAACTCAAAAAAAAAACTTTTTTGGAAAAAAAAAAACCTACGCCACTGAATTTACGTAAAAAATCTATAACAATCCATTTTCACTTTATTGAAAAGTTACCAAATAATCGAGAAAAGGGGACCGCAAAAAAAACAAATTTTCAAAATCGCCCGGTCAGAAATAAAAGGGGTATGAAAATTTCGTTTGGGGAATGAAAGTTTCATAAAAAAAAAGGACAGTAAGCCGAAAACCCCATCTTTCTATCTTTTATAGAAGGGGGGCTGGGTTTTGAAAACACACAAAAAATGACCCCCCGAAAGTTCGAAATATTTTTTAATTGAAAAAAAATTTCTCAGAAAAAACTAACTTTAAATTAAATTTTCAACGGAAATAAATTCTTTGAAGTGTTCTGAATACACCATATTTTTTAAAAGTTTTTTAAATTTTTATTTAATACCCTAAAAAAATATTTAATATGACGAACTCGGTTTGGACGCCGAGCGCGCAACCAAAAATGTCGCGCGGAGGACCATTTTCAGCGTTAAATTAAAATTATAAATAACGGAGATAGAACTGCTGTAGTTTGGACTCTTTATCGGAAATTCCCTCCTTTTCAAGGATCTTTTTTGCAATTTTTGCTATCTTTTATGATTTCTGAGTTATCATCAAAAATCGAAATTACTTTTTTTTTTTTTTTTTTTTTATAACAATGACAATTTTTATTGGCAGAAAAAATTCTTAAAAAACCTTTCTTCGCAAATTAAATCTTCTGACCATTAACAACGGACATACATTATATTTTACTTATATTTTCTTTCTATACTCTGTCCAACTCTAGGGATGGCGTATTGATTTCCCCACATTAATTTTTCTTTGACAAATGACATGAACATTTTACTTTAATAGCTTAAGCAAAAAATCTAGTTTAGTGTGATGTCAACAACCACAAAACAAAAAGGAACATTAAATACAAAAGTTGATGGATTAACTTGGACTGGGAGCACTATCACGTAAGGATTTCGTTTTACAATTTGTTCGACAAAAAAGCTACAGAAATAAAAATTCCACTAGAGCCGGGACGGATTATTCAAAAAAGGAATCGATTTTCAGATCCGGATCCTTGTAAAGGAATCGAAGCAGCAATCCGAATCACGATTCCTTTTTAACTAAAAAAGGAATGTAATCCCAGAAATAGATTTTTTTAATCGGATCACGAATTCGGATTATCTTCAGTTTTTATACTTACAAATGATAACTACGATACGAATGATACTACATTATTCAGATGATAAATCAATAAGGGTCAAAGATTTTAGCACGGAGCCCGAGCGCAAAATATAATTTTAGCCTTATTTTAAAGTGCTGTAACTCTAAGCCAAATTAGTTTTTAGTAATCTGAGATCAATATGAAACCATCCTTAAATGAAACATTTTTTATGTTTTACCTATCTATTATTATTGATCTATAATACCTTAGAAACGGAATATGTTATGATAGCAATAATATGTTATCAATTTAGGTTATAAGCGGGCTTTTGATTGCCCGCTTATAATGCCCTAATGCGTTAAATAAATTTTTTTGCTTATCCAATTTTATTTCTCTCAAAAAAAGATAATTTAACAAAAAAAAATTTTTTCTTTAAACAATACAAAAAAATTTTAAATTTATTTCCAAAAAAAAAATTAAATTTTGAAATGTCCCGAAAATGTAGGATCCCACTTAGAATGGTCGGTGTTTTTTGTGAGGGCAGGGTCCCCCCCGGGGGTAGCACTAACGCTATTTTGTATAGAAGAACAGTCCATTAAAGAATTTTCAATAGTCGAAGGAATTAACCTCGAATTAACTAATTTTGGGAATCATTTTGGCTACTTTGTTTTTGGATAAAATACTTTCTTCTATATCCTTCAGCTACTGAAGAGCTTTTCCATTTCCCATGTTGTTTTAGCGTTTCAAACGAAGCACCTGCCTAACAAGTAAAGGACGATGGGGACGCAAACAGGGCCGGTTAAGCTTCTGCATTATCCATTTTTTAAAAATTTTGGGTCAATGTTGGGACGCTTCCTATGGTATTTTTTCCAAGGGGGGGACTGTGCATCGACCCTTTCAAGGTAAAAAGAACTTCCCTTTTTTTCCCCGTTCTTAATTTGGTATTTTTATTAAATTTGGGCCTAAATCTTCTTCAATGATAGAAAATTTTTTTAAGTTGAAGTTTTTTTTTTGGATTTTTTAAAAAAGACTGTTTCCCCTATCTTAAGTCATCAATGGTCATTTTGACCAACTCATCTCGTCTTAAACCCCCAAAAAATTCCCCCTATGACTTTGTGTAAAAGGAAAAATCATCAGGAGCTTTCTTAATAAATTTTAATATTTGTTCTCCTTCCAAAACTTTAGATTTTGGGGCGTATCCTTTTTGACTTAACTTTTAAAAAAGATATGGACGATGGTATTGGGGAAAGTCTATATTTTCATAGACCATCAACGTAGACCTTAGGTGGAATACTTGGTCCAGAGGGGGGTTTGGGGTGTTTTTCCACAAAAATAAAAAGTTTGAAACATATGTATTAAAATAAAATCAATAACAAAGTTCCGGGGAAAACCCCTTAAAAAATTTTCGGTTATTTGAAGAATTGCGGGTTTGCATCTTTCCAAATACCAAATAAAAAATGCCATACTCCCGATCATACTGTTGCCTTGATTTAACTGGCAAAAATTTTCGGTCGCTTTTATGGCCTTTTCTTATATTTTTTTAAATTTTTCCATTTTGAGCAAATCGTTAAATAAAAAAAACCAACTGACTAACTGACAGAAACATCAAAGTCAAACTTAACACCAGTCATTATCTACTTACGTATACAGGTACAGGTGCAACTTATTTTTTATAAATAAATAATGTAATTAGTCATTGAAAAAAACTTTTTTGGGTAAAACATAAAGCATTGTAGCACCCCGGGCTTTACTGACTATAATGCCCATCAGGCATTATAGTCCCAGTAACGCCCTTGATACATAAATAGCTATTTGACCTGTATTTCAAAACTTGCAATACAGATCTTTAAAAATATTTTTAAATGTTATTTATGAGATAACCTTAAGCAACTTATACATGGGACATCTTATTGTAATTTTACAGGAAGTTTTACAAGTACCGTTTAATATTTTTTTTTTTGGCGGAATATAAGAATGTATAAACATTTTTAATTCATTTTTGTAAGACACTTTAAATAATGAAATAAAATGTCCCATTTAAAAGTATTCCAGAGGTATCTCAAGGATAACATTCGGGTGTTCTTTTTTGCAAATGTATTTTTTTTCGGTCCCATGGTAAAATTTTGTTGGAAATACCCCCAAAAATATTCCCTGAAAGTTTCAGCTCATAATATACTTTCCATTTAAAAAGCACGTAAACTTTAACCTTTTTTTTTTAATTTCTATAACTTAGCAGCATTTTATGTTATCGTTACACCTAAAGACGGGATTTTTTAAGAATTAAATGCTCTATAAAAGTGTCCATTGCGACAAATTTTAACTAGGTTCTTTCCCCGGGGGAATTTCGGCCCAAAATTTCCCGGGGGAAATCGTTGGGCTTTTTCCCCGGGAAATCAAGCTCGAGAAAACCGAGAACTCGAGAACCACATTTGAGTTTGGAATTTAAAATAAAACTTTTTTCGTTTGCCGTTTGTTTTAAACGCGCGGCGGCGGGGCGGCAGGGGCCCAAAACGCAGTGGTCCTTGATCTAGACGCAGGCGCGGCAACGCCTGGCGGCCGTTTTATACATAATACAAAAGTAGGTAATAAACACGTTCATTCTTTTTTTTACTTAGATGAAATCAGAACGGTTTACAAAGATCCGAGAGTGGCACCAATTTTTGGGTAGGATTTGAGGCAAAAAATTTCATATACCCCCTATTAAATCCCAACACGAAACTGCAGACCTGGTGGAGTAGCGAGGCTTAATCACCCCCTTTATTTTTAAAAATATTTTTTTTTCCAAAAATGTTTTTGAGGCAATATGCAATTTTTATATGTTGTAGTCTGATTGTTGATTTTTACTTAAACCATTTTTAGCAGAAACTAAATTTTTTTTTTTAAATTTTTTTACCCGAAATTCCGACTAAAAACCCTCATGGCATAGTCAATAGTAACGCGGCAAGTAAGAACGCAAACAGCTGCCGATAAACTTTCTCTCTTACACTACAGCAGCTTGCCCTACTCAGTCGCACATATAATAATTTTTTAGATCACCTGGCATATGGAAAGTCCCACCAAATGATCTGTTTTTTTTAGAATCTTTTTTTTAGTTATAAAAAACCCCTATTAAAATTTCAAGTTGCCTCAAATACATTTTTTATATTTTTTGCAAAACATTTTTGCACGCGCTTTTGGGAAGGTTAAAACCCCGACAAAATCGTCTGGCTGATTTTTTTTTTTTAAAATTTTTAAACATTCAACTCCCTATAAAAATTGAATTGCCTCAAATACATTTTGGAAAAAAAATAAATTTAGGGGGTTTATTTAGCCCCCATCACCAGCCAGGTCTGAGTTCCGGTTGGTGTTTAATAGGGGAAGTATATGACAAATTTTCAGCTTGCCTCAAATACCTACCCAAAAATTGCTGCCAGCTCTCGGGCAAATGTAGTACACGCAATTTTTTTAAAATTTTCGACAACCCGAGAAGACCCGAAAATAAGTCGAGAATTCTCGAGACCCGAGAAATTGATAAGCTCGAGAAATCATAACCCGTTGAACTCAAGGGGAAGACGGGCACAAACCAATTTTTTCATAAAATTCCGTTTTTCTGTCATTTTCTTATAAATGACAAAAACTACCCCAAAAAAAAATTAATGTTGAAAATATAAATTCCCACAAAAAATGTCCTAATAATCGAATTGCTAGGACTAACAGTTCTCGAGATATTTGGCATTTATTAATAATTATACTAATACTACAAATTATAATTTGTAAACATTTAATAATAAAATTAATTAAAGGCAAAATATTTCAAAAACTGTTGGTCTTAGCGATTCGATTATAAGGACCTTTTTTGTAGGAAATTAAATTTCCAACAACTTTGTTTTTTTTTTGTAGCTCTTGTCATTTATGTAAAAATGACAAAAAAACGAGAATTTTATGAAAAAATTTAGTGACACGCACTACCTCGCCGGTGTGACACTTTTGTAGAGCACTCAATTTTTAAAAAATTCCATCTTTGGGTAAGACGATAACATAAAATGCTGCTGAGTTATTGAAATTTAAAAAAGGATCAAAATTTAAGGTTTTTTTAAAAGAAAAAACATCCCGTTTTGGGATCTTAATATTAATATTGGCTGAAACTTTAGGAAAAATTTTTGGGGGATTTCCAAAAAAATTTTTCGATGGGGCCGAAAAAAATTATTTTGGAAAAAAATAAACCAGGGTAACATATTAAAAATTATTAGGATGAGCAATCAAAATTTTAAACCTAAATGTGTAAAAAAAAGGGGCCCTTTTTTTTACCCACTTTTTTACAAAAAAAAGGTTTTTAATGTTTTTTTCATTGAAAAAACAATTTTGGTTAAAATCAATGTTGGGGGGTTTACTTATTTAAAGATATTAATAGGCAGATGTTTTAAAATTCTTCATCTTTATTTCCGAAAATCAATGTGATACTGATTAAGAACAGGGCCGCTGCCAAAAAAAAACGTAGGGGGGGGGTCAGAAACGTTAAGTCAATTTATATTTCCAAAATTAATTGAATTAAAAACACAAATAAAAATACCACAACTTTAATTTTTAAGTAATAATTATACTAATTTAAATACCTAGGCGATATTGTAAAATTTTAGGATTTAGACGGAAATTGTTTTATTTTAAGTAATTTTTAAAAATCCAGGGGGGTCGACAGACCTTCCCTGACCCCCCTGCCGGCGGCCTTAATTAAGAATCTTAGGTAAACCCCTTTGAAATTAA
>JAHBCN010023577.1:0-12481 GCA_019359885.1 Listronotus oregonensis | reverse complement strand
AAAAGGGAAAAAAAATACCAACCTTTTTTGGGTGTACTTCCTTTAACGTCATCGGCGTTTCTATTCTAATTTTGGTGTTCTGAATTTTGTTTCTAAGGGTTTAAAAGAAGCAAATTTATTATTAATGACACTAAATTTATAGACAAAGCCACCTTTGAAAAGTTTTGCATTAAGCACTTGCTTCCACCTTTAAAAACAGTAAAAGGTTTGGAAAATTTAAATTCAGTGTAATTCTATATAAATAAAATTATTATATAAAATAAAAATAAATTTTTAATATATTATTAATTGTTTATTAATTTTATTATATATATATATTAATATTATAATTGTAAAATATATTTTTGTATATATACATAAAATTTTAAAATATTAATATATATTCATATAAAATATATTATATTAAATATTTATTTTATATTTTTATTAATATTTCTATTATATTATTAATATATTAATATATTTATTATATATATATATATATATATATATATTTTATATATATATATATATATATATATATATATATATATATATATTTTAATACCAAGTAAAAATAAGTGAAGAAAATAATAAATAGAAATGTATAAACGAAATTCCGCAAACATAAGGAAATTTTTTATTCGGGAAATTTAAATTTTTTTTTTTCCGGATCGTTGATGTCCAAACCAAAAACCATTTTGACATGTCATAAACAGCGGTATGGCGGGTAATTTAAAAAAAAAGTTGAAATCACGAAATGTGGGGTTAGATCAAAATATCAAAAAAATTAAAGGGTAAAGTGCTTAGAATTTACCTTAATTCAATGCAAAGTTTAAGGATGTATTTTGAAAGTAAATTGCCATTTTTTAAAATTTTTCAAAAAATACAAATATACCATTTATTTACAAAAACTAGCATTATTTAAAAGTAAACTTTATTTGTTTATATCAAAATAAGAACATTTGTTTGTTTTTTTTTTTGACAATAGAGCAAAAAATTTTAAAAATGGTTTTCGAAAGCAGGTGTTGCAATGGTTTATTTCTAAAACCTACTCAATATTTTCCCAAACCAAAAACTTTAAAATATTTAGAAATGGTAAAATTTATGATCATAATCAGTTTTACTTAAAATCAAAGACGTGTTTTCACATTTTGTGCATAAACTGAAAAAATCCCTTAATTTATCGCTTTATTTTAAGTTATTTAAATATATTATTTTATTAGTTCAGCAATTAAAATAAACATTTTACAAGTTTTTTTACATTTTACAAAAATATACACAAATTTTACCATAACTGATAAGCAACAGGTTGAAGATCATTCCATGCACGCTTAATTTTTTGCTTGTATTTTTAGTTTTGTTATGGTTAATTGCTAATGAGTTATGGTAAAATTGCCTATATTTTTATACAATGTAAAAAATGTAAACTTTTTGTTTAACTTGCTCAACTAATAAAATAATAGATTTAGATAACATTAAGATAAAATAATAAATAGTTGGGTAATTTTTAAGTTTATGCAGAAAATGTAAAAACACGTATTTAGTTATCAATAGAACATGATTAGGATTAATAAATTTTATCATTTTTAAATGTTTTAACGTTTTAAGTTTGGTAAAATATTGAGAAGATTTTTCGAAATAAACCATTGCAACACCTGGTGTATTGGCGAAAACCAATTTTTTAAATTATTTGCTCTAGTTGTCAATAAAACAAACAAATATGTCTTATTTTGACATAAACAAATGAAGTTTAGTTAACTAAAGCTAGTTTTGTAAATAAAATGATACATTTGTACTTTTTGAAAAAAATATTTTAAAAAAATGACGAATTTACTCTTTTCAAAATACATGCTTCAAACTTTGCATTTGGAGTTAATATTAAATTCTAAGCACTTTTTACTCTCGGAGTTTTTTTGATATTTGGTGACCTAACCTCACTTTTCGCGATTTCAACTTGGTTTTTTCAAATTTCCCGCCATACCGCTGTTTACATGACATATGTAAAAATGTATTTTTAGGTTATCGGACATGCAGAGGCAATCGCCAGAAAAAAATCGGAATTTCCCTTAATAAATCCCATATGTTGCGGACATTTTGCCGGTCACTGTATACTAGGGTGTGCAAAAATGGTAAAAAAAAATGTTTTTTGCCCTCGCCCAAAAATATCTCAAAGGATGCCCAAACAGAGGTCTTGTTAAAAGCGCAGCTCAATACTCTTTTAAGAGGTTCTCCATGGTTCTGTAAGTTTTTCTGTCCAAAAAACATGGAAACCGGGTTTTTAGCACTTTTTTGCCCTGTAAACTCTATTTTTTTTTAATATATAGTATAAATGAATCTTAGTAGACATGATGCCACTTTAAACAGACGACGCCCGCCGTCGCGACGCCTGACGTCATCACGACGCCCGACAGCTCGTGTATATGAAAACCCATTAATTTAATTTATTGATCTTGAAAAACCCAAATTAATTTTATTTAATTCCAGCAGAGAAGGGTGACTAACCATAATGGGTCATATTTCATACATGTGTTCAAAATGGCTTTTTCAAGGTCTTTTGTGTGGCAGCCGACGCTCCCAGGCGGTCTTTTGTATTGTGTTGTATTATTTATTGCTCCCTTTATCAATTTATACCGCCATCGCTCAGTTACAAAAGAAGTGTTTATTTACCTATTTACCTGTATTGAATCATACAAAACCCTAAATTTGTATTTGACTTTTGCATTTTGAACAAGCTGGTCTTTAGTTAAAATAAATATTTTTTTACTCGTAATGTACAGTAATTTTTGCTTGGACACCTGTGGGAATGCATGATTTTTTTACCCTCGATTCGAACCATTCGCATTTTACAGGTGCTTCTATTTGTTTTTTTTATTGTGTAAACGAATGGGCCATTTAAAATGTTCAGTTGACCGTATTTTGGCCTTTTTGAAGCATAAAAATTCTTTTCACAGTAAAGTTGGGCCTGCATTATGTCATTTTTGTGTTGTATTATTTATTGCTCCCTTTATCAATTTATACCGCCATCGCTCAGTTACAAAAGAAGTGTTTATTTACCTATTTACCTGTATTGAATCATACAAAACCCTAAATTTGTATTTGACTTTTGCATTTTGAACAAGCTGGTCTTTAGTTAAAATAAATATTTTTTTACTCGTAATGCTTTTGTAGTAATTTTTGCCATTTAAAAAAAAATTAAAAAATAAGGGCCAAGTTCCCATCCAAAATTATCCATATATATATATATATATATATATATATATATATATATATATATATATATATATATATATATATATATATATATATATATATATATATATATATATATATATATATATATATATATATATATATATATATATATATATATATATATATATATATATATATATATATATATATATATATATATATATATATATATATATATATATATATATATATATATATATATATATATTTCTACTGCACACAAAAAGCCTTGAAAAAACTTTGAATAAATTAAAAAAGTCGTTAAAAAATACAAATTTGACCTTGAACTGTTTGGTGGTGGGGGTGTCTGACTCATTTGACCTTGAGATAGACCACAGCGGTTTACTTGGGTAAAGTCATAACCTCAAATTTTACTAGCTGGCACGTGGTTTATTATTATTTAAAATATCGACAAAATGGTGAAATAATTAAAGTAATAAAAATATTAGAGATTAGGTTAAAAAAAGCACCAGACAATAAAATTTAAATGACAAAATGTGATACAGGTTTTAGCGCTTTAGGGTGTAGAATTCATATAACCAAATAGGCACTTTCAAACTGCATAAAGCCGGTTCTCAGCTAAAAGCTACCTGGTTTGTAAGCAGGGATTACCACTTCGCTCATCAGCTCTAAAATCCTTAATAAGGACGTTCGAAGGCCTATAACGGTTTAGAAAATACTACCTTGTGGGCATCAGTCTAGGACATAGTCTACAAGTAGTAAAAGGAGTAATATAAAAATAGGTCACTTACCAAGTCTTAGATGTTGGTCTTAGATCCATTTTATCAACAAGTACAGTTTAAAGGCTTAACAGAGTAGTTAGTATACGGTCTGATCAACAGGTGGCTTAACAGGACATATCAAGACCTATTTGTAACAAAAAAATTAGTCAGTCCAAAAATTTTAAAAATTCGCTGTATGATTTAAAAAAAAACAAGTATATTAAAAATTGCCATTCCTAGACTTGTTATGAGGGCTGTTTGCATAGTAAGCTTATAGGTTAAAGTCTCTATATTTATTAACTTAAGTCAATACCAAACACGTACCAAACAGGTTGGTTCCTTAAACAGGGTGTAAGAAGGCCTATTTGTAACAAAAATAGCTCGCTCATTTAGGTAGAAACTTGTTATTTATAGGTAATCTACTTGCTAAACATTAATTTATTAGGTTATTAAAACACGCTTATTTGTATCAAAAAATCAAAATTGATAAAAAGCGGTATCACACAGCCAGCAAGGCATTAGATAAACACCCAAGATCAAAATAACGACTCTAAAATATACAGATATACGTAGTAGTTAATACCCCGATGATGATGTTGGTAAATATAGAAACGTTGAAGCATAGAGCAAGCCATTTATGTATTAAAAATATTATGTTAGCTGTCACTAAAAATATTTCTGTTGTCGAATTATACCGTATACGTAGTAATATATATAGCGTTGGGTACACACCCCAGATGATGACTGTAGTTAAATAAGGAAAACGGTGTTTAATAGTATAGGTACAAGTGTGTGCCGTTCGGGCGATAACCCTAACGATGAGGAGCCTGTTTAAAACCGTTGAAACGTCTTAATGACTATCAAACGGCAGCTGTCATATACTGTATAGTAGGTATACCCGGATGATGACTGTGTTTAAATAATAGAAACGTTGAAGCACATATATAGAGCAAGGCGTTTATATATTAAAAATATTATTACAAGTACGGGCGCCAAAAAAAAATAGGGGTTATCATCTGTCATATAAATTATAAGGTCTCAAACAGTATATAGCGGTAGGTATACCGATGATGAGGATGGTTAAATATAGAAGCGTTGAAGCATATGCCAAGTCGTTTATGTATTAAAAATATTATGTTAGCTGTCACTAAAAATCGATTTCGAGATATATATAATATGTCACTTACCAAATACTTTCCCGTTTGTTAGGCTTAATAGGGGTTGTTCCTTGAACAGGTCGGTTCGTTGTCATCGAACAGGTCCAACAGGTCCATGCGGTTAGATATGTAGTTGTTCCTATGTATCAAAATAAATTATTAGGCCATAAAACGTTTATTTTGCACCAAAAAATTAAAAACAGGCTAGAATTACAGAGTAATATGATACTTACCAAAACTTTGATGGCAACATTATAGTTGTTATAGAAGATTAACGGTTCAACCAACAGATTTAACAGTCATCAACTAGTTAGGGTAACATGCATAATTTCTTCTCCCTTTTTATTAACTGGCTGGAAAACAATCAAATATTAACTTATAAACACTCTGTATACTGTTTTAATAATAGGTTAGTAAAATTAAAAAGGTGTTAGTGTGCTTGTTGGCTGGTAAAATTACCACTCAGGGAAGACCACGTGAAGGTCAAGCACCTTTTCCCCACAGGGGACGTATCAAGAAAAGAATAGCATTCAAGACGTTTATATACAGTTTCCTATAGTTAAATAGGAGATATAATTCATATCTTGAAAAAGCGGTTATACACAGTTTCCATACAGTTAAGTAGGAGGTATAATTCTTACTCTTAGGAGGGGGCACACAGATTCCTAAAGCTAATTAGGAGATGTCCTTCTTACCTTACTATTCCTTTGTTGATACATACTTTAAGTACCCTTCCTTATATTAAATCTATTAAGAATTTCATAAAATACTTATAAACTACGTAATGTCTATTATCAGCGTTTATCCCTCTGAATGGCACAATTCTTCTTCTGTCAGCGAACAGGTCAATACATTATTATTATTAAAATGGAATTTATAACAAAAACTACTACTCGCAAGTTTTAGGCCTTTTATAACCATAAGGCACAGAATCATAATTTTCGATACGTTTTCTTTTAGAGAAATTTGTTCGAAAGACCTTAGTTACAGGTCTGGTGACAACTTCGTGGAGGCGCGTCCGTAAAATGTTGTTGGTTGTTATATATTCCTCAGGAGCCTCGTTTAGGACCATATCCCTTAATTTTTCAAAATTAAACTGTTTTTGGGTGTTATAATTAAGGGTTATGCCCTTGGCTTTAATGACATCCAGGTATTTGTCTTTATCGGCACAATATACCCTATATGCATATAACTTAAGCCCGCCAGACACAAAATCAGTTATAAAACTACCTTCTCTGTAGTCAGCTAGCTCGTCTGTCATTTCACCTAAAAACGTACCGATAGGGACCTCGTACTGACCCGGTCGTGAAACGTAGATGACTGAATCAGTATCGTGGTACAATACTCTATTGTCTAACTCTTCCAAGTAAGAATATAATTTTAAACGAGCTTGTGCAGTAGTAAAGGCAGCCAACACAACATTAACCGTAGGGAGAGGGTTATAGGCTTCGTATTTATAACCCCAGTTTACTAGCATTACTTCATCATTGACAGGGTGAACATTATTGACATCTATAGCTGGTTTTGATAAAAGATCAAAGAATTCACCCGTGTCTGTTACTATAGATGTCTTGTCTTGGTTTTCTCTTTGCCCTAATTTTCCCCAAAAGCTAGTAATGACTGATTTACCTATTTGTCTACAACCTGGATTCATTTCGATCTCATCGAAGCATAGTTGTACCCCTTCTCTATCAAAGTACTCTTTGATATATTTCAGTTTATCTTCCTCTGATTGACAGGGCCACCCAGAAGCTTGCTGTTTTATTTTCAAAAAGTTGGAAATATATTCCGAAACAAACCACCAGTTTTTGACACCGGATCGTATTGTTCGACCGTATACTTCCAAATTTCGAAAATTTCCAACATTCTATATCCTTTTTCTAAAGCCTTCACCACTTCGTCCATCACCCAGGTACCAGATAAAGACCGTTCTTCGTCAGAGTGTAAACATTCCTCAGAAGAAGAATCCTTACAACACGCAAAACAAAGAGGGAACAACAGTTTATTATCGTGTTTTATAGGCAATACCGGATGATAGAGATTGGTAGGTGGAAGAATTTTACATTTAATTAGACCGTCTGTTTCGTTCAAGTCTAATTTTGCGCATTCCTCACCAACAAGGACCTCTGGATGTCCTATAGGATATTTGCCGTATTTGTTCACCCACGGATACAGAGAACAAACGTCGGCATAACAAATTTTCTCCCCCTCTTTGCAGGAATAATATAATTTTGTTGCATCTGTACGTCCTCCGTAGAAGGCATCTCTAGGTTCTAGAAGTATTAAATTTAAGCTGGCAGAATCTATAATATCGGGATTTTCTGCTATTTGACGCCTAAAATCACATTCCCACATTTCTATAACGGTATAGCCCAAACTTCTCAATCTTTCTACTTTGTATAAAGTCGATTCATATCGGGACTCTGCTGTTGACGACGGATCATCGTATAAAGCGTCAGTTCTACCAAACTTTATACACCTTGGGCATCCGTGATAGTAGCAGCCTTGAAACTCAAAAACCTCGTTTGTTTCCGAGCAAAAACCATCTACCTTAACGCCACATACAACTGCCTCTCGCCCTCTAAATGCCTGTTCAATTTTAACCCCTCTACATTTTTCCTCCCATAGCAGCCACTGTGTTGCAACCTTTGACTGGTTATCTCTACACCTATAACCGTTTTTAGGAACGAGTCCTATGGTGTTAGGTTTAAGATAATTTCGTCGAAATATCTTGTTGCAAGCACCAGGTAGAGTAATTGCTTCAGTAAAAGGATCTACGCCTCCCTCCTTTAACATTAACTCTCGGAATTTAAGGCATGCTTGGGAAAGTATGTCTACGTCCGATATGCAATAATCAACAATTTCTTTTTTAAAATCAAATATGTAGTTTTCATTTGTTAATTTTGCGTGCCAAGCTATTAATTCGCTTTTAGTATCTTTGCCTTCGTCAAGAGTCGGAGTGTATTTCAGACTCTCCGGGTCGTAATACTTAAGGGGTGGTAATGGACCAACATATTCCCAGTTTTCTTCCTTATTAAATAGGTGGGAAAATATCCTTTCTTAACGTCTTTCAAGCCGAAAGCCTTGGGCAATTTTGCTAAAAAGTCGTGATTTTTAGGCAAAGTTTGTTTAATTATATTTAGAAATAAAGCGGTTGTTTACGATTAAAAATGCCTAAAAATCACGACTTTTTACATCTTTCCAATTTGCATAAGGCATTACTTGATCTTTTTGCGGAAATATGGATCAACAATGGTTTCAAAGAATTTTTCGCGACAGCAAACAAAATTAAATGAATGTTGTTCTTCTATTAAATGGTTGGAGTAATTAGAATCTTTTAAACAGGTTAGACCTATTTGTGCTCTCTTGCTCTCTATCATATAAACTGACAGAATTCTCTCTTTCAGTTCATTCTGCTAGTCAAGCTGTTCAGACGCGTGCTCCGCTGCTATAACTAGGAAGTTCTCTCGCTCTCCGGCTCATTCTACTCTAGACAGTCGAACAGGTCACACCTATTTTTTTACTCCCCTGTGCTCGTGCGTGTTATAAAAATGGAAAAGTTTTTAGTTATCAAAGATACTACACGCAAGGTAAGTAAATTTAATTTAACACCTCGTACTATTAATTTTAAAATTACTCCGGCTCCTTCCGATGCTGACCCTTTATCTTGGGTAAGAGACGGTCTTAAACAGATCGTCGCAAAGGCGGCAGAAGGAGTAGAACCAAATGATAAGCTCGGGTTTACGTTTTGTTCGAAAGAGTTTAGCCGTGGTGATGGTTGGATTCCTTTTAAGGAGGCTTCGGCCGTAAAATTCGAGGATGTGTGGGACATGGTTGCGTCCGTATATCAATCTAATTCCTCAGGGCTAGACACAGAAACCTTCTGTATAAGTGCCACGTCTGTCAAATTACCTAAAGGTACCGGTAGAGCCAATAAGTACAATACTTTTGATGAAGAGTGTATTAAGAGAAAAGGAATTGTGTTAATTAAGAACAAGGACAATTTATGTTTACCGCGAGCTCTTGTGGTGGCTAAGGAGTATGCCGACAATGGCTCCAATAAGAGAATACTTCGCGATGTTGAGAAAGTACAGTTAGAGAAGGCACGTGAATTATTGGAGTCATCTGGTGTGAATTTGACCGAGGAGGGAGCAGAAATTCCCGAGTTGGAAATATTTCAAGAATATTTAACCGATTATACTACAACGGTTTACGAGTACAATACAAAGGGTCGGAGTGTTATTTATAAAGGGGTTGGTGGTGGACCGAAGAAAATTAATCTACTTTACGATAATAATCACTACAATGTCATTACATCTTTAACGGCTGCCTTTGTTTGTAACTATTATTGTGAACATTGCCATGTGCCTTATAGCAATAAAGATAAACATAGATGTATCGAAAAATGTCCCGGTTGTGAGCAATCTCCCCCTTGCTCCGTAGAAGAGAAAATATTATGTGACAGCTGTAACAGGTGGTTTAGAGGACAAGAGTGCTTTAATAATCATAAGTTACACGATATATGTAGCAGGATAACTGTTTGTAAGACCTGTTTAAAAACATTTCAACAAAAACGTCAACATACTTGTGGAGAGATATTTTGCAAAGTATGTAATAAACATGTACCTTCGCCACACGACTGTTATATGCCCATAGATACTCGTAAACCTACGATGGAGGGAACCCTGCTTGTATTTTATGATCTGGAATGCACGCAGGAAACTCCTATGTCTGACGGCTCACTACTCCACAAACCTAACTTGTGTGTTTACCGACAATATTGTATCGGTACTAACATATGGTTATGCGATTGTGGGTTGCGTCAGCAAGTGTTAAAAATAGATCCCGTAAACCGATTTACGGAATACATAATGAACCAGAGAAAGCAGTTTAAGAAAATAGTTGTAATTGGACATGCTGGAGGTCTCTATGATAACCAGTTTATGTTAAATTATATTTTAACATCCTCGAAGGTTAAACCAGAACTTATAACTAGAGGCACAAAGCTGCTTTTAATGCAAGTAGATAACGTAGCCTTTATCGATTCTCTGAATTATTTCCCCATGCCGTTAGCAAAATTGCCCAAGGCTTTCGGCTTGAAAGACGTTAAGAAAGGATATTTTCCCCACCTATTTAATAAGGAAGAAAACTGGGACATCCAGAGGTCCTTGTTGGTGAGGAATGCGCAAAATTAGACTTGAACGAAACAGACGGTCTAATTAAATGTAAAATTCTTCCACCTACCAATCTCTATCATCCGGTATTGCCTATAAAACACGATAATAAACTGTTGTTCCCTCTTTGTTTTGCGTGTTGTAAGGATTCTTCTTCTGAGGAATGTTTACACTCTGACGAAGAACGGTCTTTATCTGGTACCTGGGTGATGGACGAAGTGGTGAAGGCTTTAGAAAAAGGATATAGAATGTTGGAAATTTTCGAAATTTGGAAGTATACGGTCGAACAATACGATCCGGTGTCAAAAAGTGGTGGTTTGTTTTCGGAATATATTTCCAACTTTTTGAAAATAAAACAGCAAGCTTCTGGGTGGCCCTGTCAATCAGAGGAAGATAAACTGAAATATATCAAAGAGTACTTTGATAGAGAAGGGGTACAACTATGCTTCGATGAGATCGAAATGAATCCAGGTTGTAGACAAATAGGTAAATCAGTCATTACTAGCTTTTGGGGAAAATTAGGGCAAAGAGAAAACCAAGACAAGACATCTATAGTAACAGACACGGGTGAATTCTTTGATCTTTTATCAAAACCAGCTATAGATGTCAATAATGTTCACCCTGTCAATGATGAAGTAATGCTAGTAAACTGGGGTTATAAATACGAAGCCTATAACCCTCTCCCTACGGTTAATGTTGTGTTGGCTGCCTTTACTACTGCACAAGCTCGTTTAAAATTATATTCTTACTTGGAAGAGTTAGACAATAGAGTATTGTACCACGATACTGATTCAGTCATCTACGTTTCACGACCGGGTCAGTACGAGGTCCCTATCGGTACGTTTTTAGGTGAAATGACAGACGAGCTAGCTGACTACAGAGAAGGTAGTTTTATAACTGATTTTGTGTCTGGCGGGCCTAAGTTATATGCATATAGGGTATATTGTGCCGATAAAGACAAATACCTGGATGTCATTAAAGCCAAGGGCATAACCCTTAATTATAACACCCAAAAACAGGTTAATTTTGAAAAATTAAGGGATATGGTCCTAAACGAGGCTCCTGAGGAATATATAACAACCAACAACATTTTACGGACGCGCCTCCACGAAGTTGTCACCAGACCTGTAACTAAGGTCTTTCGAACAAATTTCTCTAAAAGAAAACGTATCGAAAATTATGATTCTGTGCCTTATGGTTATAAAAGGCCTAAAACTTGCGAGTAGTAGTTTTTGTTATAAATTCCATTTTAATAATAATAATGTATTGACCTGTTCGCTGACAGAAGAAGAATTGTGCCATTCAGAGGGATAAACGCTGATAATAGACATTACGTAGTTTATAAGTATTTTTATGAAATTCTTAATAGATTTAATATAAGGAAGGGTACTTAAAGTATGTATCAACAAAGGAATAGTAAGGTAAGAAGGACATCTCCTAATTAGCTTTAGGAATCTGTGTGCCCCCTCCTAAGAGTAAGAATTATACCTCCTACTTAACTGTATGGAAACTGTGTATAACCGCTTTTTCAAGATATGAATTATATCTCCTATTTAACTATAGGAAACTGTATATAAACGTCTTGAATGCTATTCTTTTCTTGATACATCCCCTGTGGGGAAGAGGTGCTTGACCTTCACGTGGTCTTCCCTGGGTGGTAATTTTACCAGCCAACAAGCACACTAACACCTTTTTAATTTTACTAACCTATTATTAAAACAGTATACAGAGTGTTTATAAGTTAATATTTGATTGTTTTCCAGCCAGTTAATAAAAAGGGAGAAGAAATTATGCATGTTACCCTAACTAGTTGATGACTGTTAAATCTGTTGGTTGAACCGTTAATCTTCTATAACAACTATAATGTTGCCATCAAAGTTTTGGTAAGTATCATATTACTCTGTAATTCTAGTCTGTTTTTAATTTTTTGGTGCAAAATAAACGTTTTATGGTCTAATAATTTATTTTTGATACATAGGAACAACTACAGATCTAACCGCATGGACCTCGTTGGACCTGTTCGATGACAACGAACCGACCTGTTCAAGGAACAACCCCTATTAAGCCTAACAAACGGGAAAGTATTTGGTAAGTGACATATTATATATCTCGAAATCGATTTTTAGTGACAGCTAACATAATATTTTTTAATACATAAACGACTTGGCCTATGCTTCAACGCTTCTATATTTAA
>JAHBCN010023576.1:0-12625 GCA_019359885.1 Listronotus oregonensis | reverse complement strand
CTGCCAGCGAACAAAAAAATCCATTCTTGAAAAATATGGGGCCCAGAAGACGTCCAAGAAGTCACCCGAAGAAAAAGTAGAGGGCGCTGTTGTTTTTCCCCGAAAGAAAAAAGAGTAAACCCCAAAATAACATGTAGCACTTGTAGAAAATTTTCTTGTAAAAAACATATGGCCATCAAGTATACTTGTCAAAACTGCTCAATAAGAATTGATGAAGATAGATCCTAGTTTCTTAGAGCTTAAAAAATATGTATATTTTTCCTTAAATCTTTGATATTTGATTTGTTTTTAGGGTGTTTTATTTGTTTCACTGCATTTCTTTTGTTTTTTATTTCGTAAGAAATTAAATTACTTAAATTTTTTCTTGTTTGGCATCCTGTATCTCAAAATATACTTATACAGGGTGATTCATAAGTCGAGGCGAAAAATGGGATCCTGTACCATTTTTTAATTTTGAAACGAAAATTAAGAATACTTTTTTAAAATTTCCCCTTTTGTTTATAAGATATTTGCATAAAATGAAATAGTTAATTAGTAATACAATAATTAGTCGCTGTATTAAAACTATACGTCGTATGTGAAAATAAGTGTTGGTAAATACAGAGAAAATTAAAATTTTAGATTTTAAAATTTATTATTAAAAAAACATATGGTACATAACAACAAATAACATTTATTATTTTCCAAATACAAAATAAACAAAGAAATGTAAAAAAAATTATAACAAGTGTTCAAAAATTCCAATTCTCACGGATGCAAGCATGACATCTGTTTATTAATGAATTGTTCACCTCTGCAAAATTTTTTTAACTTGAATATGCTGTACAGCATTATTAATTCTTTCCTGCAATTGTTAAACCCGAGTTTATTTGTACAGCATAAACCATCTGTTTCAAATGGCCCCAAAATAAAAGTCAAGGTTGGGTCAGGGGACCTTGGGGCCAACGAACAGGACCATTTCTGCCTATCCATCTTTGTTTAAAAATTATTATTCAACCACCTAACAACATTTCTTCCAACGTGGGTGGTGCACCATCGTGTTGATACCACATTCTGTTCTGTAGGTTGAGGGGAAATCATCCAGCACAGTATTTTCAACTTGATTTTCCAAAAGTTCCAAGTATAAATTAGCATTCAATGGGGGGGTAGAACTTGGAGAGGTAACAATCTTCCGTTAAAAATGCCACACCAGGTGTTGATGAAAAATTTTTGCTGAAAATTGCGAACTCTTATTGGGGAGGATTTTCTAGTGACCAAATGTGGTTGTTGTGGAAATTATTAATACCATCTCTGGTGAAAATTGATTCGTCCGACCACAAGGTCTCTCGAATAAACCCCGGGATTTACATTGTGTTGTTCTAATAACCACTGACAAAAACAGACGTTGTTCTGTGTCACCTGGTTGCAAATTTGCACGTTTTGCCGATGGTAAGGATGGAGAACTTCCTGATTTAAAGTTCGCCAAGCGAAACTCTGAGTAAGTTGGATACGTATTGCAATTCGTCGAGTACTAATTTCTGGTTGATCTAGAACCGATTCAATTACAGCTTCCTCTTGTTGTACTGTATGACTTCTATTACGGCCGCTTTTAGGACGCTTACCAATTCCACATTCGCGAAGTCTTTGAAAGTAGTCAGAAAAAACGCGTCTAGAAGGTTGCCTTCTGTTTGGAAACCTCTGCTGATACTCACGACAAGCTGCTAGACCATTTCCGTCACATAAACCGTAGATATAAATGATATCAGCATATTCTTCGTTGGTAAACTCCATCTTCTCGTAGCTTTTACAATAACAGATTCAAATGCATTTAACTGTTGACAACTGTCAAATTTAGTTTCACATATGGCGTCTGGTATTAATGCGCTTACTAGATTAAGAAGGCTCTTTATTTTATTTTTAATAAGTAAAATATCTCGGAAACGAAGGCGAATTTCAAAAAATAGTATTCTTCATTTTCGATTCAGAATTAAAAAATGAGTGCGGGATCCCATTTTTCGCCTCGACTTATGAATCACCCTGTATATTAAATTTTTTGTTTTTTTTTACTGAATGTTACATTATTTGTACATTTTGGAGATATTCTAAAGTAAATAAATATATACCGTACATTACTTTTACTTTTTGAATAGATTTACATTATTTTAAAAGTTAGATGCATAAAGTGCTCCTTGCGACTATTTACGTATAAAAAACTGGCTCGCCTACTTAAGGGTTAATATAGTCCATTCAAAACGCGGGTCCTGGGTGCCCTATGTCGCTGCAAGTGGAGACTATCTTCAGGGCACTAGGAATGCAAAAAACACCCTTTTTATTGGTTTTTTAACGATTATTTCCTTTCTATTAATTTTTACAAATTGCTATCAAGAATTGGTAGGTCAAATATAAATTTTAAGTGGAAAAATTACTTAACAACTGTCAACTTAGCTGTCAGCAGTTTTTCCGGAAAAAAAAATCGAAAAAATTTCATGCAAGTTTGACAAGTTGCCTTGTAAAAACAAACTTGATGGTTTCTATGCTGTGTTGATGTACCGTTACCAACAACAAAGATCGTAAACGACGCTTACGAATTTATTAATTTTTCAACTGAAACTCAAAATGAATCGGTTTGGAAATGTTTCCGAAAGTCAAATTAATACGGCTGTTGAAAATAGTGTTCCACTAAATACTCAGAAAACTCACACATCGATCTGGAAGCAATTGATGGAATAAAAATTTCCAATTACTCCAGAAAACAACTACGGGCCAGCTAAATTTAATCCTCAAGGACTGGGCATGGAACATGCATAAAGCTAATGGAAAAGACTAAAAAGAACTGTGTGTAAAAGTAATGTAGAATATTGTTGCCAAACATCTGCAGAATTTTTTTTTTCAAGAATTTAATATCGTGTTCGACCCATTCCACGACATTACCTTTAAGCCAGCTAGAGACGCTCCAGAAACATGAAGAAAAAAGGAAAACAAGTTCAGCTTCCTTAAATTTGGACGACTACTACAAGATAGTGTCCTTATGGGATGAGACAACCCCAACCGGGTTGCAGCGTAAATTTTACTTTATTTCAGCAGTTGAGCTTGCTTGGAGGGGCGGAGAAGCGGCTCGTTGCTTAACAGAACATTTTAAAAAAGAAATTGATATTTATGGAATCAAAATAGGTGAGATATTGCTTTTTAATTTTGCAACAAAATCTGTAAATGTTTATTGTAACTTGGCAGAAAAAACGCTTATATCAAAACAAAATATGTGCGCATCTTGGCGTAAAATCTGTTTTCGTAATGTTTTAATGTCTTTTTTTGTATAAATCACGTTTAGCCATTTTTTTTGGCATCCAAAATTTGCTAGCTGTACTATTTTTGTAAAAAAAATCAAAAAGTCAAAAACGATATTTAACCACTAAAATTCCTTTTGCTTTTCCAAAAAAATTAAAAGTTACATACATCTACTTTAAAATCACACTACAAAATATTTTTTGACATTTAAGTCAAATTATGTATCCCTTGTTTCATGAACACAGTCTTCAGCAAACTGCACAAGGTGGTGCAAAAAATCTGTGCGATAGCAAGTGGCTTGTTCCTAATTTAAAAAACCCTGAGTATTGTCCGGTACGTTTGTACAAATCCCTGTTAAACAAACGTATACGTATACCATAAAAAAACATTGTGAGACATAAAACATTTTTATTAAATTATTTTATTGAATTATTTTTAGGATGTGTTAAATCAAGTTAAAAATTTTAAAAAATATTTAAGTGGTAAAGAATAAATATTAACTTATTAAAAAATTAAAATCTAATTTTCCTTTAAATCGTTAACGTTTTAAATAAAAATTGTATGATTTAAGACAAAAGAAAAACTGCTTCATTCAATTTGACTTAATAGACAGATATTATAATTGAGTAGATTGGAACAAGCGGAATTCCGGCTTAATTTAAAATTTTATTAGTTCCAGTTCAACTACTTTATGACTAAAATTCGATTTATTTAATATCTTTATAAAATATCGTTACTTTTTAAAATTATTTTAGTGTAAGAAGATAAAGTAAATGCTGTTTTTTGGACAAACTAAAAATTTTAAATGAGCTTCATTTAATTTTACCTTGTTAAGGTCATTGACCATAAAAAGGTAAGCGGGTCTAGCGTGGACACATCAAGGAAGTTTAAAGGTGAATGGAAGCCCAATACTGTAGAACAAAATTGTCCAGGCATGCAGGGCAGCGGGAATCGGGGGATTGGCCCCGCGGAGTTTGCGCAATGAATAGTAGGTCAGAGCCGGACTTCCATAATTCTTTGTTACTATCTAGAAAGTCGACATCATCAAATGTCAAATTCAAGCATTCATTGCTTTTTTTATTTTTTGCACAAAATTGTTGGTTATTAAACGATACTACCATAGAATATTTAAAATTATTGTGTAATACTGGATTTTATATTACCTGATATAACATGGAAAGAATAGATGGCGCCACTTTACAGCCTTCTATTTAAATGGTCGATATTTTTGGGAGTTTTGTATTTTTACCAAAAATCTTTGTAAATAAATAAAAACACGATTTTTTAAAATAAATTTCAAATATTGTATGATAGTTTCATGTACTTATCACCAATTTTGTGATAAAAGAAGGGCAAGAGAGTGTAAATGAGTTTAATCTAATCCTAAGATTGTGGTTGTACATTAAAAAGTGAAAATTTTTATAACTGCTTTTTAGGCTTACACTTTTCACTAATAACAAACATTCATGAGACAGAATAATAGTGGTTAAAAATTTTTAGTAACCTTTGGTACCTAGGTAACCAGGTACCATTGTAACAGTAAACATTAAATATTATGTGTCTACAGTATCTCGACCTTAAAAAGTTGATAATGTTAGTTTAAGAAATCAAAAATATAATTTCTTTTTAAACAAATACAGAAAAAGCAAAAAGCATTTTTAAATAAAATTGTACTTCTTTTTGTTCAATTAGAGGGACCTGTATATATTAAAATTTGCCTGGTCTGCCCAGTATTTAATAATTTGGATCATTTTAAAGAATGTACTAAATTATTAAATGAAATAAAAGTACCTAAATGTAAACCTTATTTCTTTTTAATAATCCACAGAAATACACAAACATTGTGGAAATCATCTAAAAGATAGTTAAGATCTCTTACTGCTATTTCCTATAAAATTTTCATTTTCTATAATTCATAATGGATATATTATTATTTATTCGGTTACCTAACGTTACGTCTCATAAGAAGCCCCTAATTTAAATATAAGAAATACTTACCTAAAGTAAAAAATGCCGGGTATGTTACCCTTAGATTTGCAAGACAAAACCATACAACCTTTAGTCATTTTGTTACGATATTATAAGTAACATACAATAAACACAAAATTATAGTCACAATTTAATAAACACTAATCAATAAAATAAGAAAGTTTTTGTCAATCCAAAAAACTTCTGCAACCACAAAATATAATCACACAAAGCAAAACAATCGAAACTAATACGGCTTTCATAAAAGTATAACGTGTTGCCACACTGATTTATCAGTGGGTAAGTAGGCAACACATTAAATTATTTCGTGGAATTTCGTTATTGCGCAAAATCGGCGGGGCCAACTCTGACAGTTATTTTCATACTGGGCTGGACATTTTTTGATCGAATGGGCCATAGCATTGGGCTTCCATACACCTTTAAACTTCCTTGGGACACATGTGTCCACGCTAGATCATGCCATTCTACGCAACGCAACGTTAAATGGGAGTATGCACATTTGACAAATTGGGTTAAGTGTTAGAGAAGCAGGTATCAGTGAAGGTGTGGATGCTCTTGAACTTGTTTCGTGGTAGTCTGAAGATAAATGAACTTGAACTTGCTTTAATGGATGGCTTTGCTGCACGGCAGTCGCCAGCTCTCCCCGTTCCAGACACACGTTGTTGTCAACGTGAGTTTTCCCGAGCTTTTTAGGTGGAACTTCTGGATTGTCAGGCTCTGCAACCCCCAGAAATTCCGAACTTTTCCAAACTTGAATTCAGCAAATTATTGATGCGGGCAAACAATGGCGGTCCGACCAAGGACTGCTTCTGGTATCACGCATAACCGTTTTCGTCAGTACTGCCCTCCCTGCTGAGCGTGCAACCATCTTCCGCATTAGGAAAATCCCTCGTGCGTGGGGCCTCAAAAGAAAAGGTTTAGGAAATCTTCGTTCACAGCGCTTAGCCCCAGAAGAAGGACTCCATCGTTTGGCTTGAGTTTCTTCTTGATCCCCGATGGTAAAAGCTGTTGATACAGCACCTTCAGCTGCCTTCTCGGAAAAAACTATGTAGTTTTTTTATCGCGAGCATTTCACTGATCGGAAGTCAAATAGGAACTGTGTGAAGATAAATGAGAAGTAGATTTAAAAGAGTGTGGTTAGGTACTTTTGGAAGAAAATAAATAAATGCCATGGTTTCTAGGAACTTATTATGAGACGCAAAGTGTATAAACAGTAACAATGAGCTGTTAGTTTAACTGGAGAAAGCATCAATTTGGCATAAGCGTGGCATCATAAAGACACATTCTAAGGTTGTGCCTAGCGATAAATGAACCTCTGTACCGAAACAATAAAATCCACCAAAACCCGGGAAAATAGTAACTACAGATACTATTTTGTCGTAAAGCGTGGCTGCCAAGTATCTTTCTGTTTCATTTACTTAATAGTATATTATGATTAAATTTAACCTTATTTATTCCTAAAATTACATCAAAATAAGCTCTACTATTGTATTTTAAACTGTGAATAATATTTGTTATATTTATTACATTAAAGTATAACACAGAAAAGTAATGATGTCAAAAACTATTTTCTTTTTGGATAGCTACTAATAAAGACTCGACAACGTGAAGCGTACTTCCGCCACCTTCAGCTTCGCTCGACAGATGACACATTCAATATGGCGTTTTAGTTTAAATGTTTTTTGTTGTTTGGGTAATTTTTGTGACAATTGTATAAATTTCAGCTTCGTGTAAGTACTTTTAATAAATTAAAATGATTAGGCAGTGCCAAATGTGTAAAGTGACGGAAATGATTCCTGGATAATCATTTCACAAGTAAGTACAAACTATGCTTGTACAATTCTATGGCGCAGCTCTTGATTGCGTTTATGAATGAAATGCTTTCTCTATCTATGCTGTAAGCTTATTAAACAGTACCATACATTAGTAAACTTACTAACCTAAATAAACACACCAAACGTTTTGATATGAACTTTTTAATATAAAGCAGAATAGTTTAGACCTTTTGATCTCATTGCATCTTTAAGCAGGTACCCCAAGGGCTTAGAACAGCCTTGGTAAATAAACGAAACACAAAAAAATAATTTGGGCACGACATTATATGGGGAATTTGGGTACCCAATTAAAATATTTTTTTTTTGTCTACATTTAAGGTAACTACCCATGTTTTTACAAAATGGGGAAAAAATTAACCATAGCCACAATTGATAAACGTTATGTGGATTTTAAAATAAATAATAAAGCTTTAAGATGTTAGTAAAATAATAATCGAAATATGAGATCTCATTCCTAATGTTATGTGGTGATTTAGCACGTAACGTTTTGGCCTAATGTTGGTAAAATAGATATGGGATATGGAAAAAAATAAGATACAAGAATATACACAAACTATAGAACATTTGCAGCATATGTTTTTATTTCTTATTTTAAATGATAAATGTAAAGAAATATTTGTCCAATGTAAATCAAATTAAAATCTGTACTGAATTAGGATTAAAAGATCAACGTATTTTCGATTAGGATGCAAAAGAAAATTTAAAGGAGCTAGGTAATTATACCCACTAAACAATAAAACATTCGGAAATATAGGCAACGAAATTTTTACTAAAAATTTCTCCCTTAAAAACATAACGGACATTGTTACAAAAATATTTAAATAATATTAATGCAACATTGTCAAAAAAAAATAAAACCGTAGCCACAATTGATAAATGTAAGGTGGCTTTAAAAAATTATAAGGCTTTAAGATAAAAAATAAAACAATTATCGTAATATTAGTTCTCATTTCTAATTTTACTGCTAAACTGATTATTTTTGGTAACGATATTATCACAAAAAATTGCAAATATTACCCAATCTTAAAAAATAACCGGAGATTAAGATTTATACAAAAACAGACCAACCTAATCCACTATGGATTTTTTTGTAATTCATTCCTCAATCCAAGAGTACCTACGTCGAGAAAAGGTGGTGCCGAGTTTTGCTCCTTCTACATTTTGAGTTTGTTAAGTGTTTAAATTTAAATTCACAACGGAGAATAAACAAAATTCGGCACTACCTTTTTTCGACGTTCCTGTCAAACTAAATAATAAACATTATACAAACCTCGGTTTACAGAAAACCTATCCACACTGGACAATATTTACATTAGAATTATAATCACTCCTACAAAACGAAACAGGGGGTCACTATATAACCGCGCAGAGACCTTATGTAACAGTAAAAAATCTTTGCAAGAATAAATAAGTAACATTAACTAGGGATCTTAAGTAGAACGGATACAGTGAGGTAAACCACTCAAAGTAGTATTCGTACTAAGACGAGACCGGAAAACAATGTTTCAAATGATGACTATATCTACCAAATTTCCTGTGAATGTGTATGCATAGGGAAAACAAAAAGATCACTCGAAGCTAGAGTTAAAGAACACAAAAAACATACGAAACGAGGAGAAACGTCGAAGTCAGGGATTGCCGAACACGCTTGGTCAAGGTCAACACCGCATACAATGGTCGGAGGTAAAAATTATTCATAAGGAAACCCACTCAAAGAAAAAAAAAAAAAGAAGCCGTAATAATTGTAAAAAACGAAAATGTATTCAGCAAGCCTAGTATCGATATTCGAAATATCTGGCAGCTGTTGCTGAACCGTGAAAAATCGGTCAAGCTTTGGTAAACAACGTTTAGTATAGTATATAAGTAGTAGTTTTTGAGAATACTCTTTAGTTATCACTTGAAAACGGTTGGAGATACATCAATAATCGAAACGTTGTGTATTAATTAATAATTAAAGACAATGAAAGTACAAGATTTAAGTGTTATTGAAACCAGAACATTGTCCAACACCTTCAAGGAAAAAACGGTTCGCACAATGCAGAGAGATTAAATTTTAACACCCTTTCCTGGTTTGTCTGTTATTTTCAATAATGTCAAATAATAATTATATGTAAATTAAATTTATAAAATGTTATTTATATTTAATCTAATAGAATGTTAAATAATAGTTATTTGTACACAAGCAATATGTATAATGTCATTTAAAACTAAATAAAAATTGTTGTTTAGACGTTTATGAAATGACAATACAAAATGATTTTTGTCAAACATATAAATAATCCTATAAGACGTTTTTTAAATGTTCTGGTTCCTGAAAATAATATTCATTTGTTTATGGGTGACTTTAAGCCTAAATATATAAAAATATTTAGAACTAAGGAAAAAACATCGGCAACAACTATTTAATAAGAAATAAACCGCCTTGCTTGTTCGGTAACGACAATAGAAAAATTTTTATTCCCAAAAATTCTTGTTTTTTTTTTTTTTAAAAAAACTTAAACATGCATTGAAAGAAATATTTTAAATATTTTTTGTAATTTTATTTTTGTTGGAAAGGCTTATTAGGTTTAAATAAAATAAAACATTTTTGGCGGCAATTTTTGTTATCAGACATTTTATTTTTTGATATTTTTAATTTTTTTAGCTTGTCCACTCTGTACATTTTAATCTAAACACGGATAATATTATCATTTAACTTGATGGTAAACACGAAAAGTAAATTACGGCTAAATTCATAATACACACAAACATTTCCCTATGCCGCAATATGTAAATTCTATCTGGGGTCTGTCAAAATTTTCATTGGGACCGCTGGAAAGGGTTCGTTATATTATTCAAGATAATTTTCCGGCATAATGGTATAAAAGCTGTGTGTATGTATTGGATATTTTTTTGAAATGTATATGGTGGTAACGATACAATATGGCATAATTTGTTTTATTTAATTTTAAAGTTCCTTTTTTTTTAGTTTTTTTAAAGGTTTATTAATATTTATTTTTAAAACATCTGTAGAGGCTTGTACACTTGTACAGAGCTTAAATAAAGGGGCTCCGTGGGTGCCAAGTTTGGAAAGTCAGGGTGCAGGCAGTTTAAAGGGTGGTTCTGCAGGCTAGTGGGTCACCCCTTGTGAAGAGGGTACGCCCGTACCAAATTAAGGAGTAGTTAATGTGCTTCATACTAGGTGCTGCAAGTAGTAAAGTGGATTTAAAATCTGTTGATTATCGAATTATCTAATAAGTTTTATGTACTCTTAACAGTGTTTTATGTTAGTCTGCCTTTGATTTATCTACTGTAATAATTATTTTTATGTTTTATTTTACAATAAAATTGTATTAAAACAGCATTAGTCTTTTAAACCCCTTAATAAGTTTAACCCCAAAATTTTTGAATTTTAAAATTTAATTTTCTTTTATAAAATATATATATATATATATATATATATATATATATATATATATATATATATATATATATATATTTTTTAATTTTTATTATATTGTTTATCCTTTTCCCAAAAATTTTTCTTTTTTTTTTTGGGAAAAAATTAAGGTTTTGGCTTAAAAAAACAAAAAATTTTTTAATTTATTTTTTCTAGATTTCCCCGCCGGAAAACCCTTTTTTTTAAAGGTAAACCTGTTTTTTTTTATAAAAATTTATTTCAAACAAAAAATTTTTTTTAAAAACTTTCCTTAAATATTAAAAAATTTTTTTTAATAATTTTCCCCACACTTATTTTGGTTTAAATTTAAAATAAAAAATTAAGAAAAAAAATTAAATTTTAAAAATTTTTATAAAATTAAAGTTTTTTAAACTAAAAATTTTTTTTTAATTATTAATTAAATTTTTTAAATAGTTTTTTTTTTTTTCCAACCTATCAAAACCAAATATATGTTTTTTAATTCCCCCCAAGAAATATTTTTAAAAAAAATTTTTGTTTTTAATTTTTTTAAAAAATATCAAGGTGGGGGATCAAATTATTCAGAAAGGAATGCTCTTTTAAATATGGGAAAGAGCCACCATCTTCCTTTAAAAAAATTAGTTGTCTAGAAATACAATTTTGAAAATTTTTAACAAAATTGTCAGATAATTAAAACAACGCTTTTACTCAAAATTGGTTGTTTTAAAAAATCATGGCCTCTAGATTGAATTTTAAAAAAATTTAAAAATTTTTTAAGGAAAATGTCAAAATTGAATATGGTGTTCGTTGAAGGGATGTCATTTTCTAGGGAAAAAAATTAAAAAAAATTGGGGTTATTTTAAAAAATTCCCCCCCAAAAGTTTTAGGTTTTTATTTTCCTTTTTTAAAAATTTTTTTAAAAAAATCAAAAATAAAAAAAACGTTTTTTAAAATTTTTGGTTTCCCAAAAAAAATTTTAAAAAATAAAAAAAAATTTATAAAATATTTAAAAATATTATATTTAAAAATAAAATATATATTAAAATATATATATATATATATATATATATATATATATATATATATATATATATATATATATATATATATATATATATATATATATTTAAAAAATATATATATTTAAAAAATATAAATTTTTAAATTTTTTAAAAATATATATATATATATATATATATATATATATATATATATATATATATATATATATATAAAAATTTTTGCAGGGAAAACATACTTTAAACAACAAGAATAAAACCTATTTTACGTATTATTTTTTATATTTGTATTTATCATTTAAAAAATATTATTAAAAGGGATGAGAACATCGAAGTAAAGCGAGCATGTTCCGCCTGTCATATTAGCAAACGCACGGCAGAGCGTGATGGCAGACCCATCGAAACGTCATTCACGATTATGCAAATATTTTTCAAATGATGATGCTGCTGGCAATTCTTTTTTGTCCAGGAGCGTAGACATATTTTTTATTTAAAAAGTTAAAACATTTATAAAACAACAGCTTATTATAATAGGAAAAGGTTTTTAAAAAAATTAATTAAAATGACCGAATTTTTTTTTAGCAAAAAGCCCAAAACAAAAACAAACGAAATGCCCCTTTATGCATCTTTTATAAACCATCTTGGAGGCCGGGCCCCCGCTTGGGTTTAATTTTCAACAAAAAAAGATCATAAAAACCCTTTCCTGGGGAAGGTTTTTCCTTTGTCTCCAAGCCTTGAACTTCCGTCCTAAAGTACTTTCTTTACCTCACATAAGACAAATGCAAAATATTGTGTAATAATCTATTAAAAAATAGGTAAACCCTAATAGTCCGGGATGCCACCGCAAAAAAGCCAGCCAATAAGAGATACGCATGAAACATTTTTTTTTTTTACTATGAACTATAGTCAATCCAAAGCCGCACTGCTTCTCAGCTCAGCGGGTTCAAATTGCATTTTTTAAAACTATAAAAGGCTTTCGCGGCCTTGTTAATGTTTAAATGGTTTTTGGGCGTTAGAAACCCCCGGCGTGATTTTTCGGATAACTTGACGTTTTGCCCACGAGCGGTTGGGATTTCAGAAGTTTTCCGGGTTACAGTATGCGAACACTGGGCTTTGCGTGG
>JAHBCN010023575.1:0-12421 GCA_019359885.1 Listronotus oregonensis | reverse complement strand
GGAAATTCTTCTTAAAAAGGGTTTTACGTATTTGGGGTGGTAAATTTAAATGGTGCTTCGCTCTTGGGTGTTGTGGGTATAAGTCCTTGTTCAGGAGCAGATTGGGAAATAGAAAAGAGGGTTAGGTTCTTGTTTAACAGGTGCTGCAGCTTGGGGAAATGGCGGTAATCCTGCTTTTTTCCCGGTACTTGTTGCCCCCAGGAGATTTTCACCTTTTAAAGGTGAACCATCCAATGCTGAAATCATAATTAGTTTTAAAAAGAATGTAAAAGATTTAAAAGGGTTTTTAATAATTTTTTGAATCATTATATGAATATTAGGTATTATTTTGACAGGTATTTTGTACTTACGTGCACTTATTCGAATATTCCTCATACTTAAAATTTTAAATTTTCCATTTTCGTCTGTAGCGTATACTGTCACGTGGTATATTCCATCAGCAGTAATAAATCCAAATTCTCCTTCAATAATGCCTCTTACATCTAAAATAGGTAAAATAATCATTAGTATTGACCCGTGTAAGATCGATATAAATAATGGGCCAGTTGCCCATATTTTTTCTTATTGGCGAAATATTATCGTTATATCTAAATACCACTTCTGCCTAATATTTTTTTATATAATTTTGTAACAAACCCTACGATTTGATATTTATTATAAAAAACCCCTTTTCCCAAATTTACCTTAAGCTTTTTTACTGTGTAAATCAATTTGAAAAAAAAAAACTGGAATTTATGGTTTTTTCGTGGTTTCCCCTTAAATTGGTTTAAGTCATATCTCTCAAAAAAGTAAAATTTTTTATGTCATAAAGTAGAAATCTAAAATGTAGTGTTTCTCAGAGTTCTGATTTTTATTATACCGGGTGGTGCGTCGCTGAGCGGAATATAGGAAATCCCAGGTGAATTTTAAGGGGATCAATTATTCACCCCTGTACATTTTACAAAAAAAAATGTAAAAATAATTTTGTTTGAAGAGACCAATTGGCAAGCCCTAGGCTTTTTAAAAAAATTTTAAAAAGCGAACTTAATTAAATTAAATGTAATTCCCAAAATTTTTAAAATTTTCGTTCAGGAAAAACCAAAAACGGGCACCAGTAAAATAAATATTGTCCCACACGGGGAAAAATGTCAATAAATCAGTGACAGTCGGTATTTAAAAAAAAAAAAAAAAAGAATTAGCCAATCGATGAAAAGGTATTCATAATTAAGTGGCATTATGTGGAAAACGGGAGAGCAGATCTGAAATGGTTTCAGTTAATTCCTCACTAAGCCCTTTCCCCGTCCATTTCAACTATTAAACGATTGTCAATAAGTTGGAGCCCAAAAGCTACCGTAATAAATAATTGTGAATGTTCAACTTAGGATATCAAAAATAGAGCCAAAAAAGAGAGGACCGAGATCTTAATATTCTACTGAGTGTGGAGGAAAACAAAATGGGGCAGTCACGAGGGTTCTTGGGCAAAAGGTAAATCAACATCATACAACAGTATTGCGCACTTTGAAAAAACACAAATATTATTCGTATAAATTCAAAAAACATCAAGAGCTGCAGGAAGGGGATAAAGAGCAAGGAATGGCATTTTGTTTTGAAATGATGAAAAAAGCAAATAACGATAGGAATTTTTAAGAAATATTTATTTTACCGATAAATGTAGATACACTCTCAACAATGAACCAAATGTTCAGAATTGCCTGTATTGGAGCCAAGAAAATGAACATCGCTTTCTTCATAGTCGGACACAATATCCCCAAAAAACAAATGTATTCGTGGAAATTATCGGACACCATATCATTGAACCTTTTTTATGGACTATAACCTGACAGCAAAAACCTTTTTGGACTTATTTCAAAATCAAATTGGACCCGCCTTGGAAGAAGTTGTTTGGGAAGATCAAATGATCTGGTACCAAATGGATGGTTGCCCCGCCCATAATGTCCGTATGGTTAGAGACTACCTGGAAAATGCTTTTAACTTCAATATTATTGATCCACGGTACCGGATACTTTGGCCAGCCAGGTCACCTGATCTTTCACCGAATGACTTCTTTCTGTGGGGTCACTTAAAAAAGTGTCATTTATAAAAGTGTAAAATTTGAGACTCTAAACCAGGTACAAAAACACTTTTTCGTTAGAATGTAACACAATTTTGCAATATTAACTTAGCAATGTTAGAAATGATTTCTAAAATCGGTTGGAATATTGTTTAGCTGTTAATGGGGGGTTGTTTGAACATTGAATTAATTAATGTTTTTATGTAATTTTTTATTTTTTTTCAAAAACTTATTGTATTTTATATTATTTTTTTTCCCACATCTAGAAAATTTTAAAAGATTTCCCAGTTCCCCCTTTTTTTTCGGATCTTTTTTTTGGGATCTTCTGAGAAAAAAACATTTACAATTATTTATTGCGATTATTTTTTGACTCAAATTTACTGACAATACGTTTATGGTTGAAATGGACTAGATAGGTTTTTGGGGAAAAACAAATTGAAAATATTTCAAATACTGCTTTTGGGTTTTTAATTAAATTCTAGTATGATAAAATTATTTTTTTAATGATCGATAGTAATAATTTTTAAAGCTTGACTTAATTGTTACATTAAATAAAAGGTTTGAAAAAAAAAATAATGTTAATTTTCTTTTACTTTGAATGTAATGATTGTGAGATTGATGAAACGAAAAAAAAAACATTTTTTGTATTTGGCTGTACGTCAGATTTGAAAAAGCCTTATAACAAATTGTTTGCTGGTGGCTGGTGTCTTTTTGGGTTTTTACCAAAACCCGAAAATTTGGTAATTTTGCAATTACATTTAATTGATAAATCAAAATTCGCTTTTTAAAAATTTTTTAAAAATTTGGCAAAAAGGGTTTGACAGATTGGTCTTTTCAAAAAGTTATCCTACATTTTTTCTCTAAAATGTTCAGGGGAGCCAATAATTAACCCCCGTAAAATTTTTATGGGATTTTCTATGTTCCTCTCGGCGACGCACCATATAATATAAATTATTTGGCTTGACCTAATACAAAAAGAAACATTTACAATATTTGCGGATCATACAACTATACAATTTGTGTTTTTGTCATTACATAAAGAAATAAAAAAAAAAACACATTTTTTTTTATATGATGTAATTGAAAATGATATTTTAAAAATCAAATCATATAATCTAGTATTATTCTTTTTTATTATCACAGTTTTATTTTATTCTGCCTTGTCAAAAAGGTGTAAAATCTTATACGACAATAAAGCAATATAACTATTATTATTATATTTTTCAACTATGCGTGAAAGGGAAGAACTGATGATATAAAGACAAAGATAACAAGATAAAAGGTTTTCTTTTTGTCAAGCCTTCTAGTCCCTGAGCCAGCTTAAACTTTGGTCAATTATTTCCTCCCAAGCGATAATTGGTAGAATGTATTAGAGGGTTGTATTATAGAGCTTCGTGATGGTCAGCTGCGGTTACGTTGGGACAATGAGCCGCGATAGCCTTTTTAATAATGACAACGCAGTGATTTAAACATGACAACGTTAATTCAGAACTAACTGGTATTTTTTTAATTGTTGTTCATAAACATGAAGGAAAATTTTTTAAAATATATTACGGTGTAACAGAAAAATTTAAAGTTTTTACCATGGACGTACATTTGCAGGGCTTTAATAAACTTCAAAATAATTTTTCTCCAAAATAATTAGGAATGCCAATAATTCACCCCATTAAAAATTACATCGGATTCCCTTTATTCCGCCCGACGATTCCCCCCCCCTTTTATTCATTCATTTCCTTCCAACAAAAAAAGTTGTTAAATTGCAGCTAACCCAATATCTTAAAAAAAAAAAACAATCAGCTGAATATAACATGGTGCTTTTTTACGTTAACTGCTGTAATTGGTAAACTAAAGGTGCGTACAGACTTGACGAGCCGAGACCGCAACGCGCCGCGAGACGAGTGCGCGACGCGCCTCGAGCCAGAACTTTCCGCGAGACACTCGCGAGCAGCTCGCCCCTTTACTGCGATCTATAGATCGCGACGAGCGATGCCGAGCCATATTTATTTATATTTGTTCGACGGCAAGAGAACATGTCTGATATTACGGAAGTCCAAAAAGCCGCAGCGTCCTTAAAAAAAAACAAAACAGGTAGATGGTGGAGTACTAAACTCTATAAAAAAAGATCCGGTCAGGCACTGCTGCGAGACTTAACCTTTCAGCACCTTACTGGGCAATATAAGAACTTCACCCGGATGACCCCAACTGACTTTGAAATAATTTTGATGAAAACCGGAAATAAAATTTCTAAAAAAGAAACATTTTTTGGGGGAAACCAGTTTCAGCTCAGGACAGGTAAAGCATTTAGCGTTAACCAAAACCAAACTTACTTTAAAACAAACTTGATTATTTTTAGGTTTGCTGTAACATTAAGATATTTAGCAACGGGGGGTTCTTTCACCAGCTTGGTATTTATTCAGATTTTCAAAGCAACTCATATCAGGAATAATTCCGGGGAAAATTTTTGGCGCTCTAGTAAAAAAAAATTTAAACGAATACATTAGGGGAAAAAAAAATTTATTTTAGTAAACAGCATAGTAAATACAAATAAATTAATGCAAATTTAAGTAAAAAAAAATAAAGGGGAAAACAAATAAACTAATGTTAATTATAATTAAAAAATACAGCAAGCATTAAAGGCTCGTTGCTCCGTGGGCGCTGCACCAAAACTCAGTCCACACTGCGCCTTGAGTATTCTTTTATGTTTCGCAGATGAACGGCGCGCGAGCGGGTTGGGGGCCAAAACCCGGGGGCACGTCCACACTTCAAGTTTTTTTAGGGGCGCGCGCACGTCTCGCGGCTTGGCGCGGTCTCGGCTCGTCAATCTGTAAAACCTTTATGCATTTAAATAGGCTATAGATGCTCCCGCCTAACTCCTGCCCCTATATAACCTTTTAAGTATCAATTGACGGTTTTTGCACCGAGATAGCCGGCTGACATATTTATATATTTATTCATAGTTGCATATAAGCTATCACCAGGTAAATTTTCTAGTTGAGAAAAAATCATTAAAAAAATTTTTTTTATGTTCACCACCTGACGCAAACCACTATATCATAGTCAGCTGATTGTTATTCTTTCTTTAAGATATTAAGGGTTTTGGTACAATTTAACAAGTTTTTTTGTTGGAAGGAAATTATGAATATGCCGGGTGGTGCGGGATATAGAAAAATTTGTATTTTTAAAGGTGTCAATTATTGGCTTCCCTAATTATTTTTGACGGTAAATTGTCTCGAAAAAGGCCCCCTCTTGAGACCAAATTTAAAATACGCATTTTTTTGGGCCCCGATTACGAATTTGAAAAAAATTTTTTCGGCGACGTTTCGTTTTCGATATATTTTATCATCAAAGTTGAAAATCAAACTAACCTTATTTTTCACACCCCCCTTTTTTTTGTACACAATTTTTTTTTTTTTACACTGGGGGCACACAATATTTTAAACCTTTTTTTTAAAACCCTTTTATTTTTTTTTATTTTTTAAACCTTTTTTTTTTATTTAATTGCAAAGCTCTACTTTCAAGCGGGGCGGCCATGTTTTTAAAAAAATTCCCTGGTGTATACATGGTCAAAGGTGTAAAATAAAAATAAAAAAACAAGTTTATAAAAAATGTTTGTGAAATACTGTGTGCCAATTTTGTGTAAAAATCAAGAATTCTGTGCAAAAAAAAGGAGAAATAGTGTAAATAGAAATTAGTTTGATTTTTTAACTTTGATGATAATTTTCTCAAAAACGAAACGTTGGCGAAAAAATTTTTTTCAGCAAACAACGCCCCAAAAAAAACCCTTTACCAAATTTGGTCAAAATCGGAGAGGGGACAACTTTCGAGAAAATTACCTTTTTTTACAAAAATTTTTAAAGTTTATTAAAGAGCATCAAATTTTATGTCCATGGTAAAAAAAATTTAAATTTTTTTGGGTTTCACCGCAAATATTTTTAATAGTTGTTATTTTACTATCGCCTCATATTTATAAACAACAATAAAAATACCAGTTAAATGTGAATTAACGTAACGGAACCGCAGCTGACGTTCACGAAGCTTTATAAAACAACCCTCTGATGCATTCTACCAATTTTTGCTTGGGAGGAAATTGGTCATGTAAATCTATTACTGGCTCCTGAATCATTCTTATTGATAATAAAAATATAAAATTTGTATTTTACAGATATTTCTTCATTATTCAAAAAAAAATTTTTAAATTTTAACCTCCTTCATATTAAAATTTTTTTGCAAAAACTTTTTTCCCAAAGTTTTAAAAAGGGGGAAAAGTCGACATTTTCCTTTTTTAAAAAATGGAACCCAAACCTTTTCAGTTTTTTTTGAAAAAATTTCTAAAAAAAAACAATATTAACTCAATGTATAAAGCCTTGTTGAATGGAGTTAATATAATACCCTTTAAAAATCCATTGTTCCTTTTAAAAAAAATTTTCAAAAAAATTTTTTTCTTGTTGAGTTTTTTTTAATTTTTCCCCCAACTTGTTCAGGTTCAGCGCGCCATTTGTATCAAAAAAAATTTGTGTACAGACCTATGGCAATATTATGTTTAAAAAAAGGGGGGTTTCAAAAAAAGGGGCTTTATGCATTGGAAAAATAATAAAAAAAAGACTTTTTTGATATTAGAGAGATATGGGTGGTGATGTAACGTTTTTTGATATTTACGGAAGCTCTATTTTGAAAATTTGCGTTTTGCGAAAATACGTTTTTTTTAAACCTCGGGGAAAGATTATCGCATGAAGTAATTTACGAGGTGATAATTTTTGGGGGGAAAATTTAAAAAATCCCGCGTTTTTTTTTTTTTGTTCATATATTTTTAGAGTTAAAATTTATTTTGACTATTTCGGGGGAAAATTTTTTTGCTTTTCCCTTTTGAATCGATTTTTTTTTAGGTATTTTAGTTCTGTAATTGTGAAATACCTAATAAAAATAGGAAAGAACCAAATAGCAAAAAAAAAAATTTTTTTAAATGGTTTTAAAAAATTTTTAAAAACCCAATTTTAAAAAGAGATGATTTTTTTTTAAAAATTTTTTTTAAAAAAATTAATTAAAATTAGTTTTTTAAAAATTTTTAAAAAATTGTTTTTAGTTAGAAAAAGTCTTGGTTCATAATTACAATAAATATAAAGGGGGGCCCGGGGGCCGTCAAAAAAGGGGGTTTTAAAAGGGGTTTGGGGAAAAACCCCAAAAATTTTTTTGTGTAAAGGGGAAACCCCCCGGGCAATTGGAATATACTAAGTAACAAAAAAAAATCTACGAAAGGGGGTTTAAAATTATTTTTATTTTTTAAACCGTAACCATATCTCTCTAGTTGGGGAAAAAAAATATTTTTAAGTCCGGTCAAATTAGAGAAAAAAAAAAAAGTAAGGGTAAAAAAAATTAACATTAACCTAAAAAATAAATTAAATTGTTTAAAACGAATTAAAAATAACGTTTAAAAAAAATTTTCTCGAGGTAAAAAGGTCAAAAACTTTTTGCAATTTTCTCTAAAACGGTTAGTTTTATCGTAAAATTACCCCCCAAAAAAATTGTAGATTATAAAATTTTTTAAAAAAAAGGTTTTTTTAAAATTTTTTTTTTCTTTAAGCCACCGATTTTGAGATTAAAAAAGTTGTAAGCGTCATTGCACTTTTTTCCCCACGCCATCTCTGGGGGATGTACTAGGGGGTTTTTTTTTAACGTGGTAACAGGTCTGTTGTGATTTTTTTAAAATTAAAAAAACTATTCTTCCCCGATTTTCGTGGGGTTAAATTGATAAAATCGATGGAAATTAAAAAATCGTAGAAAAAATTATTCGTCCGATTCATAACCCAAACCTTCTTCTTGATCTTCTTGTACTTCATCTTTTCTGATTTAAGTGAATTGCGTGAATAGCGATGTATCGCATGTCTGTTCGTCAGTATCAAACGAACCTTTTTGGGGGGATTCCACATTGAAAAACGACGGGCCCCTTTACAATTCGTGCATGCCGAAACAAAAAAGCCCAAAAAAACCACATCCAGCACCATTTTTTTTTACATTTGAAAAAAAATTTTGAAAAAAATTTTTTCCCGGGGATAGGGGTAAAGTCTAAAGGGGCTTTTATTTCGATCAATTTTAAAACCCCAAACTTTTTAGCGATAAAAAATCACACTTGAACTTGGTAAAAATACCCCCAAAAAAAGTTAATGAGCAGCAACTAAAGGTTGGAGGGGAAAAAAAGGTATTTGCATGTGTTTTTTTTTTTAAATGTTTTTAATAAAAAAAACTATTCTTACTTATCTAAAAGGGGGGTTTTTTTTGGGGAAAAACGAAATACAAAGAAGAAAGCGACTTTCGTTGGTGATAACTTTTTGGTTAGTTGTGGTTGTTAATCATTAGTACATTTGGTTAAAAAAAAAAGCTATTTTTTTATATTACAGCAAAGATAATCCTACGGGGGAAAAAAAAATTCAATGCTATATTTTTGATACCCCTAATGACTTTGGGGGAACCGGGGGATGTCCCCCCGAGGATTTTGCGCTATCCTTGAACGAAAGTTAAACAGTGTTGCCGGGGGGGCCCATATTGGCGTGATGAAACGCGATTAAAAAAAACACATACCGTTTAGCCCGCCCCCTTTCCCCTACTTTTTTCCGAATAAGGTACAAGCGACAGACATTGGCAATGTCGCACGGTTTGTTTTTGCTGGGGCAGAGGTTACCGACTTAATTTTATTCGCATTTCGGAAGCATTGATATCTCCGAACTGATTCAAAACGCCTTATTTAAATGAACCATCATTCGTAGTAGTATTATCTTGTATTATCTTTGGTAGGGGGTTTTTTTAAAGGATCAATGTATGACACTCGTCTGGTGTTTTATGGTATACAGACACTATAAAATAATTATTTTAAAATCAAAAAAAAATAAAAAACGCAAAATTTTTAATCCCCCCCTGGCAGCGTTATTTTATTAAACCACAAAAGTGCTAAATCATGTTCTTAACTTTTTAATAAATGCTGTGTAATAAGTGATTCATTAAATATTCAAGAATAGAAAGCACTTTTAAAAACAATATTTAAAAGCTCGAAAGCCTTTTTGACAATATTAATAAGTTTATTGAAATAGGGTAATATTCATGCGTCCAAAGTAGTCAATTAACTTATCAAGCGTAAAAAGACAGCCACACAAAAAAAATTGGATATAATTTTCATGAAAAATATGTTTTTCGGGGTAATTTGGCCATCTGATCGCGAATCCGGGATCGAAATTTTGCCACCACGTCACCATTTTTACAAGGTGGCAAATAAATTTTTAACAAATTAACAGATTTAAACCCAGTTTCGTATAATGTGGTTTTTGAGGTTGCGAATCTGAAGTCAAATTTTAAATATTCCTAAAGGCGAATCCAATACGAGGTAAAAAATAAGCAAAAACAACAGATTAAAGATTGAAGATCCTGTTGATAAATGCTAGATAAGAAAGTTTAGAAATAAAGTATAAAAAATATGTACCTTTTTTTTCATGCCTATGCTGTTGTCCATCTATAGTAAATCCAAATTCATAAGGACTGCTTTCGTCATCGTTTTTTTGGCTTAGGGCTAAGGACAATGTAAATATTGCAATATATATGACCTAAAATTAAACAAAAAATATATGTTATATATTTATATATATGATTATATCCTAACTAATATTTGTATTATATTTGAAAACCGTTTTAATGTTAATAACAAATTTGGTTGATTTTGGCTTTATTCTGGTTATAGAGGTGGTTTAATTGGTGTGTTGCATTCTTTTACTAATATAAGGCACAAAAATGACTGCACACCGAAATAAATATACAACTGTATCATATTTTTTTAAAATAGATTTGCTATTTAAGTTAGGAATCCTCTATAGAGCAAAAACTTTAACTCCTTCAATGCCCCGCTTTCATGTTTACATTAAGTAAACACGAAAGCACATTTGTAAGAGCAATCTTATGATTAAATTATTAATTTTTCGTTGTTTAAATATTACTAATTTTAAAGTGGAAACAAATTTAAGCTTGGTAAATATATCATCATTTTAAAAATTCTAACATATTTTACAATCTATTTTTCTGTAAAGAATAAAATGTCTTATATGCCTAAATAGTACCTTATAAAGTTTTTGAAGTTAAAAAAATCGCATAATTGCAGAAAAAAAAACTAATTGAATATAACAGAATTGGATGGTATTGATCTGGACAACGTTTACTTTCAACAAGACGGCGCTACGTCCCAACACAACAACAAAACCCAATTGATTTTTCGGGAAAAGTTTCCCGACCCTGTTATTCTCAAAAAAGGTGATCACAATTGGCCACCAAGATCTTGTGATTAAACACCTTGAACTTTTCCCTTTTGGGGGCCACGTGAAAGAAAGGCCCATCCCAACAGCCCAGCGTCGATTCAAGACCTCAAAGAGGGAATTCGGGGGCTATCGAGGACACAGGGCAGCCACTTTGCGATTTGGTTATGGAAAATTTCATGAAAAGGATATGGTCCTGTAGGCGTGCTCGTGATGGTCATTTGGCTGATGTTATTTTCCATTATTAACGGCATAACTTCCTCTTTATAATGTAATAAATATACGATCATTTATCTTTAAAAAAATGCATTTTTCTTTGAATATCAAAATAACACCTCTTATTGGAAAACCCTTTATTTCTCCTAAAGAGAGTGGATAAGAAAGAAAATCAAAGAAAGCAAATATTAGTATTTACAAATCTTCCTGCATAGATATGCTATTATTTATAACCTTTTAATAAATATCACAGTAACAAACTGCAATACTTATAAACGTGACATTTTATTCTGTACTAAACCTACGATAAAAGAGATATTATATAATGAGCTTATTTATTAAATATCATGTTCGATTAAATTTAGATTAATTAATATAATTATTTTTATGTTAATATTACTGTTTTTGTGAGGCTGGAACATTATAAACTACTTAATTTATTAAAGCAAGAAAACCACAGAACATCTGTTTGTCATTTAATTAAAAGCCTAATTAAATTAGTGTTATTTTTTAATGATTTATTGGAATAGGGTTTTCAAATATTTTTTAGCAGTGACTAAAATATTAATTCCCTAATTATTACGCTTGATTTTATTCTTATTTTGTGGTTTACTAAAATAATAACAGGGTGAGTTAACAAGGTAATCTTTATCGAATACACCTAATACTTTAATAGACCATCAGTCCATCGTAGAAAAAAAGGACAGTTTTTTTTAATGGAACGACCTGTATATTTTGCCAAATGTTGACGTTAAATTTAATTCTACATCAAAAATGTTAAATTCACTATACGTCAATATATTTCTGGTTTTTGAGATAATTAAGTAACTAATAAAGGAACTAAATTGGTCACCCTGACACTAAAAGAATTATTTTAAAATAATCATGACAGAAAATAGTACAAAAAACAGTTAGCAGTTTAAACATTTACGATAGGATGTTTTGTTAGTTGCTTTTATTTTTTAATCGTTTTTATTTATTAACCAGAAATAATTGACGTATAGTTTAATATATATTTTTGGTATAGAAGTGAATAAAGAGTTAAAATTTGACAAAATATACAGGGCGTTCTATTAAAAAAAAACGTACTTAAAAATAAAAACTTTGTTTTCAGGACACCCTGTATATTTACCAATACTGTTAATAAAATTAGCGATACCAAACACATTTTTTTGTGTCATGAACAAAAACAGATATATTTCGTGTATAAATGAGTTGGAACACTCTCTATACGTAATAAATAACCTTTCGGAAACTTTAACTTAGCATACTAAAAGTGACTATTTCAAAACTACAATTTTTTTTAAAAAAAGCTTAAGTCGAGCTTGGCCCTTAGGACGACAGACCTGCACCTATGAAAATAATTTTCCGCTCCATTTTTTTTATTAACTTTCGTTTGGTTTGGTAGCATATTAAGTATAAAATGTTCCAAGATAACTTTTTTTTAACGTTTCTTTAAAAGTGTTAGACAATGTTATGGTTTCAATAACACTAAAATCTTCTATTGTCTTTATTTTTTAATTGATACACAACGTTTCAGTTAGTGATGTATCTCCAACCTTTTTAAGTGATAACTAAAACCATTCTTAAAAAATGCCAAAACTATCCGTTGTTTCCGAAGCTTGACCGATTTGTCACGGGTTTTTCAACGGCGCCGGGTATTCCCGGGAAAGTCTACACTAGGTTTGCTAAATACATTTTTTTTGTTTGCAATTAATTTCAGCTTCTTTAAATGTTCTTTTCTTCCAGTGGGTTTCTTTATAAATAATTTTTTCTTCCGACCATTGTATACCGGGGTTGTTTTGACCATGCGTGTTCGGCAATCCCTGATTTGACGTTTCACCTCGTTCCATGTTTTTTTGTTCTTTAA
>JAHBCN010023574.1:0-12504 GCA_019359885.1 Listronotus oregonensis | reverse complement strand
ATTATGAATAAATAAAATAAAATTGCTTTTTATTTCCTTCAAAATATAAGATAGTATTATTTTATAATTGTTTCGCCTTACAACGTCTTTTTAAAAGTTAGTAAAATACAAATCTGTCCTAATAATTTTATTGTGGGCTTTTTGAAGGATCAGATGTGGAAATATGTTTATTTATAATCGTTGTAATCGATATGTCTACGAAATTTATTCGGTCATTAGTAAAAAGAGTTATGCTGATCATTGAAGCTTTTATTTTTCCTTTGTTTTATATAAGTTTAGTTTTTTATTTTTACTTTCATTTTCCTTACTTTTTTTACATTTCTATGGCAGCTCACGAAGGCTTGTATAAAGCCTAAGTACTAGGTACCGTGTCTGTTTAAGTAATTTTGCATTGTTTAAGCTATTAAAAATTTCTGTTTAACGAAATAAGTTTAAATTCTTCTGGTTTTTTTGCTATTGTGGCATAAATATAGACAATTTGACCGACTTCAAAACCTTATGGTTTAAAATAAAAAAAAAAGTAAGATTAACGTTTATATTTTAGTTTGTTTTGTGTCTAATATCGTATAAAATGACATTGTCAACTGGTTTGCGAGGCCATCTAATGGAAAAACTCGGAAAAAGACAAAATTTTCACTTATTCGGTGTTTCAAGTTCTGATCAGGCAAAAAGAATTCTTAAATTACATCCTAAGAATAATAAATGCTACTCCAAAAGAACAAAAACTACGATAGTTTACTACTAACTACATTCTATGTAAAAAAAATAGGAACGACTTTGTACTTGTGCTTTATATAGAACGAAATTTCAGAGTTACTCTTTGATTGCGTGTGAATTTAATAAAGACGACAATATTTTAAAAATTATTATTTGATTTCTGACAATACAACAAATCGTATTTGCTTCTTGAAATATGTGTAACATTGGTTAATTTTCAGAAATACAATAGTTACAGTAATGCACCATATTCATTTTATTTTATCCAACATCTGCTTAATATAAGAGTCATTATGTTGCCAATTTGGGCAGGTAAACTATCAAATAGCACACTAGTTTATTATAAACCATAACCCACTGGTGGGGTATGGAGTATAACTTACTCTTTTATTTTTAAAATATGTATTTATTCCTTATCATTATTATTACAGGTATTTAAATTAACATCAATATTAAATGAAAATGATATAGTTTTAAATGAACTGAATATTTTCAAATTGTCCATGTTTCCATTGGAAGTTGAGGCCAAAGGTTCTATTAGGCCGACACAACTGCTTGACTCTTTACTGGTTTCTTGAATTTTTTAAGCAATTTCAATTTTTTTTGTAAAGATTCTTTTAGGTAGCCGGGTAGCCCTCCGCTACCAATGATGATTTTCATCCTCCATGGTACTTAAGTGTTATCGCATTAGCTAGTGGAGTAACGAAGGAACTTCTTAAACAGTGGCCGATCTATAGTTCTTAAGCCTTTATGTTTAAAGACGGAGCGATTTCTGAGGGTACTGTTGACATGATATTTATACCCACATACTAATTTGTACATTTTTCAAGCGCAAAAAAAATGTATTTTTTATACAAATCAACAGGGTTTACTGGACATCCTTTTTTAAAAATGTTAAAACTTCTGATATTTTGGGTGTTTGTGTCTGGCAACACAACAAATAAATAATTTCCTTTATCTTAAACATTTTCAATTTTTTAATGTGTTAACTCATTACATCTATAAGCCCCAGTAATCCTCATAACCAAAAAGCTACTTTCAGTAGTAACTACTCACTGTCGGGGGCCTGTCGTAAATAGGTTTCGATTCAATATTTTAAGTTGGTATCCTTGAAATTTACTTTTTAAGAAACTAGTTAATTTGCCATATTGAAAATGCCGATTTTCTTATACAGATGGAGGGTCGAGCGAAGTATGGAGTATTTAGTCCCTAAAGATAATGGAGCTAATTTTTTTCTGTAAATGTAAAAAAATAAGGCAGCAAAATGTTTCCGACAATTATTTTTATCTTTCTTAAATCCATTCAATTTTTAAAAACTTTGCACTTCCTGTCATAACAATCTAGGGAGTTCTGGTAATATTTGCATTGCCGCTTCTTTTGCTTCCATAATAATGTTCTGGGGCACATAATTCTCATTAATTTCTTCCATTTTTTAACCATTAAAACCGATTTTAGCACAACAAAGTATAATTATGTCAACATTTATTTAAATAATTGCTAATATTATTTAAAGTTTTATGGCACCCAAAAACAACCTACTTGAATCTGAGCTTAAATGCTCAGACTAAAGGTGAATTTACACTGTGCAAGCAGCTGCAGCATAAACACCAAACGTCAACGCAAAACGTCAGGAAATAAAAACTTTTAAATTCCGCTTTAAAAGAGACTCATTTTCAAAAAATATATATTAGTTTTTTAGTTCTTGAATAAAACCTGCTGCTCGTGTGTTATGATGTCTCAGTTGTTGGATAAAACATGCTACTAGTGTGTTATGTTTTCTAAGTCACTTGAGAAATTTTACTTGCGTGACTTATTTTTAATATAACACACTAGTAAATAACTATTATTATGTCTTAAAAAAACCAAATCCTTGCAACAACTTAATTAAGTTACCAACAAAATTGTCTAGAACTCTTCTTATTTAACCGTTTTTTCGTTTTGAATATTTTCCCAGATCACAATATCAGTTTGGGACACACCGCGTAATTATCAAATGCACAAAGTCAAAAAATGTATATACGCTTATTATCAAAATAGGAAAAATCCAACAAGAAAAACTTTACACAGCGAAGCGGAAAATTAATTCAAATCCCGAGATCCACCTTGTTTGCCTACCGCTAAATATAAGACCTAAGATATTATCCAAAGTAGCAACGCGTTTACCTAATAAGTCAAACATTTTCCCAGGCAGTCTTAAAATATGCAGCATCGGGTACTCGAAGCTTCTTTTAAGGGTTAATAGCATAGGCGGATCGTGTGTAAAACTAAGTTGCTTTAACATTAAAATGCACTGTGAATGAGGATCATTAAAAAACAAGACGTTGTGGAGATCATTGAGTTCATTTCTAGATTTTTTAAAAACATACATTCGAAAAGTAACTTTAAATAGATGGTCTGTTCAAGTTTAGGATATTTCCATGGAATATATTGTTCTAGGTGAAATCAAGCCGGTACATCTCTGCTAAGCACAATTTTAAACAAAAACATGTTTTATCCTTTAAACGTTTAGAAGCTTTCATTTAGTTTAGATTTTTATTAAGGTGACTTTAAAATTAAATTAAGCATTTTTTGTATTTTGCTTTCGGATATACAGGATTGGCGAGACAAGGGCTTGGAAGCCAATTTTAAAGTAATGGAGTAGAAAACATATGGTATGACCCAAGAGTAAAAAGAGAACGACTACAATTTTCCTCTCATACCACTGTCAATACAACGACGGCCGCCGGTGCCTACGATTCGTTAGGAAATTGTCGACAGTGTTGTCATTTCGTAAAATATTTATTAGCAATTTTAGAAATGTTTTAAAAATCATACATTTTATTAAATTTTTTATTTAAAAAAATTATGCGCTCAGCAAAAAATAAATAAATTTGTAAAAAATATTAGTATTTTGGAATGGTTAAAGATACTTTATTATTTTAATAATAGGTATTTGTTATTTTATCGAACAAGACAATAATAACTAGTAAATGAGAACACAGTTTTTACTTTGTTTACTATCACTATAATATAGTGATAGTAAACAAAGTAAAAACTGTGTTCTCATTTACTAGTTAAAAATGAACTATCACAAAGTAACGGACACCTCAATTCAATAAGACAATAATAATTTTAGTTTTACTGGTTGGCAACATTGCCCATCGTGTTCACCTGCATTTCCAGCCGGGGACCGGTTCATGATACTATTACTCGAGAAGATAAACCCACGCGCATGAGATAAGCCTATTCTCTCGCACGCCTGACGTCACTCGATGACAATTTCCCCAGAAACGGCGAGTTTTAATATGGCATTCGATTTCTGTTTAGATGTTAGATGGATTAAGCGCATGATTTATTTATTTTTTAAACGTCATAAGTAATCCCAAAAAATAAATAAACGTTAAAAAGGCTTTAAAACACTGTTTCCCAACCGACAAGCAGAATTTTGTCATCGAGTGACGTCATGGCAACGTCGTACGAAATTAAATCGCCAAGTGGTTTTATCTTCTAGTAATAGTATCATGGGACCGGTTGATAGCAGTTAGTGTGTGCAGTGTTGCCGGATGAGATAAAGCAGAAATCGTGAAATACAATAACGAAAAATTGTAATAAATCGTGAGGAGAGTGGGAGATTTCAAATTTAGATAACTTAATAATATTGTTATAAGGGAAAACACAATGGGAATGTTTAATACATTTATTAAACTTAATGTAACTTTACATTACACCAATTTAAATATTAAAACATAATAAACAAGTAGGTAACATAAATTTCTAAATTTTGGCCTAACGTAATCTAGGCAATAGGCACTAATATATTATGTTCAGTCGTCAGAATCGTTTAAGTCAGTATTATCCCTTTCATCGCTATATAATATGTCACTACTACCTAACTTTCGTATAATGTTGTTAGTGATAGAAAAATCATAACAATTTTTGTCGCCAATTAAACTTTTTTTAAATAAAATACTTTCGATGGTTTAAACTTATGTAAAATCTTCGATACGAGACAGGACTGCGTGAAAATGCAAACAAATAAATTGTGAGCCACCTTTACCTGCAATCTAACGAGAAATCTCATGTCGTCCTGCTCGATATCCGGTTGTAGGCGACCGGGATTCCCCAGTCGTTTCTTTTAATATGCCATTGTTATCATTTACTACAGGGATGAAGTAAATTATTAATTTAAATACAATATTTTATTTTATAATGATTTATTTAAAAATCGTTAAAATTGCTACCCTATTCGTAAGATCTTGAAATCGGAACCAAAATCGTATTATCTTACGAATAATCGTAAGATCTGGCATCACTGAGTGGGTGTGTGTGTGTGTGTGTGTGTGTGTGTTGTAGGCCAGCCGAAGCATTCCCCTCTTGTTCTTGGGTCGGTGGAAAGGGAATTAGTCGCTACACGTTTTCTGTCTGTCTTTATTTCGCTCAAGCCTATGCCAATTAAATGGACATCTCCTTTTATGGCACTGAAAAGCTCCGCACCTAAGAAATTTGTTTGCCAGACGTGTATAAAGTGTCAACAGTAGATAAATTGATTTTATAGAGATTAAAAATTAAAAAGTTGTATATACATTTTATTTTAAAATATTTTTATTTGAGACACAAGGAAGGAAAGCATTTTAAAGCAACAGAAAAAAAAAATACTGGAGTGCACAGTTAGGAGTAGCTAAATCATTATTTTAATTAATTTTTTAACTTAATGATTTAAACATCTTTTATAAATACACGGCGTTAGCAAAGGAGAAACTTACAGAGGTTAAGTCGATTAAACCTATTAAACCATATATTTCATTTAAAGATTCTCTATTGCCTTTTTTATCTAAAAGTTTAAAAATTGTATTAAAGGCTGAAGATATCTTTAGCGTACAATATGTATGAGAATACAGTAAAGATGCTTTCTCGGGTTGTGTGAGTCTAAATATAAAAAAATGCTACGAGAATAGAAGAGCAGTCGCCCTATTTCTTAAATGATCCGCTACTGCTTAGTACACCAAACGCTTCCTTCTAATCGGATTTTCATGTCGACTAATTAAAATACATCAACGTTGAGGCACTGAAGAAGCCGCGAAATCTTTCTAATTACTAATTATAACTCTGTGTATTTTATAAATTGAGATTCTAATCGGCAATCATGATAATGAATTAATCGAGGACCTCGCTGGAAGTAAACCGGTTTTAATTACTTTTCCGTTTTCGGAACTTCTTTAAGCGATTATTGTTCTTTCTTGAGCAAAGGTACGTTTTTATCGTGGTCCCGAAAAACTCCTGCAAATTGCTTTGGTTTATTAACTTTTTATCCGATCTACTGCTTTTGTATTTTTTAAAAGGGGCTTTATAAAATATATATATATATATATATATATATATATATATATATATATATATATATATATATATATATATATATATATATATATATATATATATATATATATATATATAATATTATTTAAAAATACAATGGATTAAAGATATAACCTTATTACAGAGGACTACTCTTTAAAATAGAGTTATTATCTCAAATGGAAATTCATCCGAACTCACCCTGATCCAATCATCCTGTAATTCGAACCAACAAAGCCCAAAGCAATAGTCTGATCAAAATTTAGGTTAAGTTTATTGAAAATTGTGGAAAATATTAGAGAGTTGACGGACACATTTAAAAGTACCGCCAGAAAAAAGGCATGTCCAGTTTTCTAGAGGTAATCTTCTGGGCATCATCAATGATTGTATGTTTATTTAAAATATTACCACTGTGCAAAGAAGTCACAAGCTAAAAACATTACACGCTAACCAAGTTTAATACTTTGGAAAATATATCATTAAAAAAATCATGAGCCCTTCTTTAAGTACAGTAAAAGCTCTTTATTCGTTCCGTAAATATTCCGCGAATACAGAAACCTTGAATATGGAATGATAATTTATATGAGATTATAGGGGATACGTTCCTAGGTGACAAAATAAAAAACAAGTATATAAAAAAAATAATTGAAGTTTTTGACCATATTAATTAATTATTATTTTCAGGCTTGGGCAACAGTTTTTAATAGCTCCTTTAATTCAGACCGATATTTAGCAGTGACATTAGCAATTTGCCTCCTAAAAATAAAACTTCATTCAATAGACGGAGCAATTTTCATAAAGAAATCACAAAGATCATTTGCCATTCTTTAACCTTTACTATGATTTTTTAAATTAAATTTCACGTTCGCCGTTCTTGTTGAAGCCTCTTCTTCAATGGGCTCCGAATTTAACATTTCCTCCAAGTCGGTCTCAGTCAAATTTTCGTCTTACGATTTAAACAACTTCTGAATGTCACTTGATTCTATCTGTTCGAACCCATTTTGTCCAATTCCATTTGCAATTTCGGCTGTTAGTCCATTTGATGACGCGTTTACAAAGGCTATTTGGTTGGATACCTACATATTGGAATCCTTCTTATCAATCTGTATGTACCGATGTACCGGTTAGATCTGCGAATAAAGAAATTTTTAGCCTCGAATATAGAAATTATGTCGCATTTTTTAATCCGCGAATAGTGAAAACGCGAATGAAGGAAGCGCAAATAAGGAGCTTTGACTGTTATGTATACAATTTAATTCGAATTATTGTCCAGTAATCCGAAAATATCGCTGACTCGTACTTATCTGTTTAAGCTAATACCAAATTAAAGATTTTTTACTTTAATTATATAATTTTAGTAGGTGGTAGAGGAGCTTTCCTCGCCTGAGGCGGTACCACCCCACTTGCCCTTTAAAGGACTCGTGAAGTCTTAGTACGTTTCGAGTTCTGGGCGGTGAGTCAGTTTTCCTTCTTCCTCCTCCTTCTTTCTCTTTTAGTTTTCCTTCTTCCTGTTCTTTCTTTCTTTTCCTTTCTCTTTTTTTTTTCCACTCTACTAAAATTTTGGAATAATGATGATGGCACACCCGAACGTAAAGTTATCCGGAGGGAAAAATACCCTCCATTCGGCCTCCGGGCGAGGGTACATTTGGGGGCCACCATCGAAAAGTCTGATATCGTTTACAAATATATGTGGGCTTAACTCTAACGTGAACTCTGTTCACCATTATCTTCAATCCTCCAAACCCACATACTATTTCTTACCGAAACCCAAATAAGTCCCAAAACAGCAACCAACCACCTCCTTTTCCCAGGTTATGAACTCATTTCATCTTTTCGATCCCATGGCGGCGTTTGTGCTTACGTTCGCAACGACCTGGCTTGTGTTAGGTTTCAACCTCGAATCGGGTAGGCCTGATATTCTTTGGCTTAAACTTACTTTCAGATCTTCTACTAAATTCATCTGCTGTATATACCGGTCCCCGTCTGATAATTCCTACAACGAGTTCTTTGATTTCTCAGTAAAGATCGACAATATTATTTCCCAGTTTCCATTGGCCAAAGTAATCGTCCTCGGGGATTTTAATGTTCATAATAAAGGGTTGGCTAGGCTCCACAAAAACTGATACACAAGGCAGAGCAGCAGAAAATTTCGCAATCAGCAACTGCTCACCAACTAATTATGGAACCTACCTACTTTTCTAGGTTCCCACCCAAATTCTAACCCCTAGATCTCTTTCTTACTTCCACCCCGAACTCTATCAAGCATCAGTAATTGCTCCCCTTGGTCGCTCTGACCATGGTTTGGTCACCGTATCATACCACTCATTTTGAGGCAACTGAAAGCATGCCGCCACGAACCTTCTGGCACTACAATTCGGCCGACTGGGATGGTCTAAGAGATTTCTTTTCCAGCTACCCTTGGAATCCTACCTGCTTTTCTACTCACGATCCTTCAGAAATATGTAAACAAATTACCGAAACAATTCAACTAGGCATTGAACCATATTCCCCACACTAAAAAGAACCCCATAACTTCAAATCACAAACCGTGGTTTTCAAATCCTGTGACAAAGACAGACTTGTAAAACTTCAAGCCCACAAAAGTTTCTTCAAAACCCGAGTCCCGAAAATCGACAGGCTAGCATCGAAGCAAGAAATCAGTATAATCAGACCATCTCAGATGCAAAAGACCGTTTTAACAATCGAATAAAAGATAAAGTTCTCTTGCTCAAATGGCAGTAAAGCTTTTTGGTCCTTTGCCAAAAATATTAGTCAGAACTTTTGCACAAATTCTTTTCCACCCCTAATCTCTGAAGATGGAATTGTCTCTACCTCCAAAGGAAAAGCCAACTATTTGCCAAACAATTTGCTGCCAATTCTAAGCTTGATCCTCCCATTAATCTCTCTTCCAACAGTTGTCCCAGTTTCTCATAAAATGTCCGATATAATTTTTAAAGTCAAACAGATCAAGCGTATTCTTTCTTCTTTAATACTAAAAATCGTGTGGGCTGGATGGCATACCAGCAATCGTCTTAAAAAATGTGCTCCCGAGCTTGCACCATCTTAACTCGCCTCTTTCGAATTTCTTTCGACACGGGCATTTTCCCGGAGAGTTGGAAAGCTGCACGTGTGCAACCTGTCCCCAAGAAAGAATGCAAAACTGTCTCTTCAAACTATAGACCTATATCTCTTCTTTCAGTTGTTTGTAAGGTAATTGAAAAATAATAATTAATTTCCAAATCTTAAAGTATTTAAAAAACATAAGATCTTACATGATAGACAATATGGATTCCGTCACAGTAGATCCACAGCTGATCTTCTTTCCTTTGTCTCACACAACTGGAACAAGTCCCTTGAGTTCTTGGTGAATCCCAGATCGTTGCTCTTGACATATCCAAAGCTTTCGATCAGGTCTGGCATGATGGGCTTCTTAACAAACTTCCTTCTTACGGTCTTCCACCTAAGCTTTGCTCTTGGTTTTCCCATTTTCCCTTCTAATCGAGGTATATCAGTTAGTGTAGATGGTCATTCCTCCAGCTTTACCAAATTAATGCTGGGGTCCCCAGGGCTCAGTGCTGGCACCCACGCTGTTCCTTCTACACATTAACGATCTTCTCTCTTCCACAATCAATCCCATTCATAGTTTTGCTGACGATAGTACCCTCCACTCTAGTATTCAATTTCTTAAGCCACCGTGTAATTATCTCTTTCACAAGACCTCAAACTTATCTTGGATTGGGGCTCCAAAAATCGTGTTCAGTTTAATGCCTCAAAAACACAGTCATGTTCGCGTCGCGAAAAGTCTGCGAATGCTCATCCCTTACATATGAGCGGCAAGTTCTGCAGAACAAAGAGTCGTTTAATCTAGTCCGCGTTACTTTTGAGAATAACCTCAACTGCTTCGGCAGCTTAAAAAAGATTGTATTCCTCTTCGAGCCAGAAAATATTTCTTCTTCCAATCTGTACACTCTGTATGTATCCCAAATCAGACCCTCTTTGGAATATTGTTCTCATGTCTGGGGAATGGCGTCCCCTACAACACTTAGCATTCTGGACTCCATTCAAAAAGAGCTGTTCGTCTTATTAATGATCCCACGCTCACAGAAAGGCTTCCTCTTCTGCCCATCGTCGAGCTGTAGGGGATCTGTCGCTCTTCTATAGGTATTTTCACGGCTTCTGCTCAGAGGAATTGGCCAGTATTATTCCTTCTCTGGCAGCTCCCAACAGAGCAACACGTAGTGCAACTTTTATGCATCCTTTTACAGTTCAGTTAGAGAGGCCCCGAACTTCCCGCTTTTTCGTTCCTTTATTCCTAGAGTGTCAAGACTATGGAACCTGCTGCCCGCAGTTTTTCCTTCTCCTCCCAATCTCCAAAATTTAAGTCCCTTGTGAACAAACTCCTCTCACCACTGAAGACACCCACGGTGCTAGTACTTAGGCATCAGCCTTCGTGGACTTCCCAAGATAAAAAAAAAAAAAAAAAAAAATTAAGAAACATTTAAGGCACCAGGGATATCCGGGGAAACAATTAGTTTAAATTATGAGTTCGAAGAAGCTACAATTTAAACAAAATATGATATATCACAAGTTGTAAATATAGGTTAACTATAAAAATAATATTTTTTTAAGTTATATTTTGTGACAATAGAGTTTCATCAACGAACTCAAGGACTAGAATTAACGCAACGCCAGTTTGTAGGCAGGGTGTTTGGTATAGTGATCTGTTTGTTTTTGTTTTGGAAAAACGTAAACAAATTGCCAGATCTCAAAAACCAAAATCAGGAAATTACCTTGAAAATGTAATAAAATTATTCAAAAATATTGTTCTTTTTTGTTAATAAAGGCAACATCGATTTAAATATAAACATTTATTAATATGACAGTTCCAAGCACCACAACAAGCTTATTTTGGACAGCTGCTGCATTCGTTTAATAAAAAATGATAGTAAATCAGGTGTTGTACGGAACTTCGATGTCATTTTATCTCTTTCTAGTGGTTGTATTATTCAATAACACGTTTTGTAAACTGACTTGATCAACAGCAACCGAATTGAGCATCTAAAGTAAATGTGATATCTGTCTGTCACTTCAAATAATAAACAAAAATAGTTTTCCGGCTTTAAAAATAATTTTTAACAATAAAGAATCATCGATTTATAAATATGTAATTTATGGTGCAATGCCATAAACATTGAAAAAGTTATTATTTCCTGAGTTATGTTATTCAGTGTCTTTAATCAATATTGCCGTGCAGTGTGTTTACAAGAACTATCACTCCTTGCCCTCCTGAATATATTAATGCCAAACAAGGTTTGTTTACTTTATTTCTATCCAAGAATTCGTTGAGTTTCATTAAGTTACGCACAAATTAATTAAGTTAAAAAACTTAAAACATATTTAAGAGTCTCCCGTATTTGTGTCATAAGCAATCAAAAATCTGCTAAAATTAAAATGATACTTTTGTTGCTTCCAGAATTTTGTTTTTTTACAAACCAATATGTCTTTCAGGTTTTCGACAACTTGTTTAAGTATTTTACTTTCAATTTTCTCTAAAATTTGCTTTTCTTTATGAAGCGGTTGTTTTCCAAACTGCAATTTTTTGAAAAAAAAAATAATCAAAAAGTTTTTCATATGTTGCATACCTTATTAAAAAATATATATTTGTTGTTGTTTACATTTTATATATTTTCTTTTTAAAACTTTTCCTATATTAAAAAGTTTATATAAAGTTTTATAAAGAAATGTAGGTGGAAATTTTCATTTTTCCAGAGAGTACAGGTGTAAGGAAGCGACATTACAACATTCAGATTCGGTTAAAATACTTTATATCCTGAATTCCCCGTACACATTTACCAAATTTACGCCAGATTGAAAGCATGTGTGCCCCTATTCGCCTTTGTTCCACTCTCTCTTCATTGTGCAACGTTGGAGCGTGTTCGAAAATCTACGACAGCTCGAATATTTTTATTATGTAGATTAGCTTACACTTTTTCATATATTTTTTTATCCCCGCAGTACATTAAAATTGCTTAAGTTTGTATTAAAGTTTGATAGAGTGTTATATTATAGCTGTTTTGAATTGTTAGGCATCTTCAAGATTCCAAAGTTAAACAAGATTGAAGCTTAACCAGAACGTGCCCTTTGGGGTGACAAAACCACAGCACGGGGCAAAAACCCGGGAATGGATCCGAAACAAACATGAAGAATACTGGGAAACCTCAGCAGAATAAGACATGGAAAAAGCTTCATAAGAGGCCCAAAAAAACGAAGGAAGAACTACTCAGACAAAGTAGGAAAAGACTTGCATCACAGTAGGGTTACTAACAGGGCATGATAACCCAAAAGGAACCCCACACAAGATATATACAATGGGGGCCCAAGTTGCAGAAAGTCGAAGGGGGGAAAAACAACCCCCTATCCGGGGGAAATTTTAAACATTAATCACAAAAGACA
>JAHBCN010023573.1:0-12530 GCA_019359885.1 Listronotus oregonensis | reverse complement strand
GAATTTTGTTCGTGAATACGTACTTACCTGACATATTTTTAAGCATATCAGCAATAACGGCTTTTACCTACTTTTATCTACCTCTACCGCTTGTAACTATTCCCTCTATCCACTAGACTGACCGCCCGCAAAGGATTGTAAATTCTGACGTTAAATGAACACATTTTAATGGAAAAACGCCATATCATTGATGATGTATGTAAATTTTTACCACAGTCCACCTCTTTTGTATTCAACCAAGTGTCCGCCTTTTTGAATTCTGTTTTGTCATGTGAAAACCTACTTACATGATATATTTTCAAGTATATTCTTGATAACGGCTTTAACCAGAATTTTTTTCCGCTTTCATCCCTTATGATTACTTCCTGTATCCACTAGGGTGACCGCCCGCGTTTGTAAATATTAGCATTAAATAAAAACATTGCAATTAAGAAATGTCATATCACTGATGACGGCCTTTCATCCAAATTTTTAACCGTGTCTTTAACCCTTTTTATGTCCACACACATGTACAGTTGTGTGCATAAAAAAGTCGTACAGCAATTATAGGCTTCTCATTGACTTTGACAAGTAGTGTCAAAATTCAATTTTTTTTTTCAGTTAACGCGCGTTTAACATTTTTCTCGTACAAATATTGCAATGCCACAGCTAAATAATTTTAAAAAAGTTATGTATTTACAAGACGGTATGCCCATAAGAAATATAACCCATATTATAAATGTAAATAAGAAGACCGTACAAAACATAAAGCGCAAATGGGAGACTGAAGGTAACGTGAATAGGAAAAAGCCAACGGGAAGACCCAAAATAAGTACGCAAGAACAAGGTAATGCACTCTTGCGCTAATTGGAGGACAATCCCTTTGAGGCAGCGCGGAATGGCTATTCGACATACAGCATTTCCGGCATCAAGATCAACAGCTAGTCGAAGAATTTAAAAATCACATTTAAAAAACTATGTTGCTGCCAAAAAGGTAATCCTTGGAAATGAACATAAACAGGCAAGAGTCATTTTCGCTTTAAATAGCATTTTACGTGAGAACTGGAATAGTGTAGTATTTACCGATGAAAAAGTTTTCCAGTCATGCTTTAAGGGACATATAAGAGTATACAGGCCAAGAGGAACAAGATTTAATAAAGAATTTATTCATAATTCAGAAAAATCCGGTAGATTTTCGGTAAATGTTTGGGCTTGGTTAAGCTCTCGTGGATTGGGCGTGTGCTGGACTATTAATGAAAGATTTAACGCTATTACGTACAGGAATATTTTGGAAAATATCATGTTACCTAGTGTTTCAGAACTTTTGCCCGATTAAAATTTTATATACCAACAAGATAATTGCCTGGTCCACAATGCAACAATCATAACAGAATGGTTTGAACGGCAAAATATAGAGAGACTAATGTGGCCCGCAAAAAGTCCCGACATTAATATTTTGGAAAATGTTTGGGGTCTTATGACTTAAAAGATCTACAGAGTTAACTTTAAACCAAAAACAAGGAATGAGCTAGTAAACTTTATTGAAGAAACCTGGGAGGAACTAGCCAATTATCCCGATCTTATAAGAAATCTTTATACTTCGATACCAACTAGACTAAATAAATTAATAGAAAATAATGGTGCTATGACGAAATACTGATATAGCTTTATGTTTTCATTGACTTAATTATTATAATTATTATGTATTATAAATATTTCATTTTATTTTAAAAATAAATTATTTGGACATTTTAGGAAAAAAACGTAGCATGTGTTTTTTTGTAATAATAAGGTCAGAAACTATTTTACTTTAAAATATTAGGAAAAAATACTTCTCAGGGAAAGGTATACAAAAAAAACAGCGGCATAAGCGAAAATACCTTATTTAAAAAATCATCGTTCTCATAAAAAAAAATTCTAAACTAATTATATATAAAATAGTCCTAAGCCCTGTAGCAGTCTGAGAACTAATTATATTATTGTACAAGTATCCACTACACTTCTCGGAAAAATTACAAAATTCTGAATGTATTCGTGTACTACTTTTTAATAAAATCTGGAACATCATAGGCAGGTTTACACCATACAAACCTTGTACGACTGTTTTATGCACACAACTGTACGCTTTTTAAAATTGCCATTTTCACTCCCAATAAATACCCCCTGCTCCACTAGGGTGTCCGCCTGCGAGGGATTGTACATATTGACAATAAATAAACACATTGCAATGAAGAAATGTCATACCACCGATGACAGACCATTATCGACCCTCTCTGTCCTACAATAGACACAGTACGCATTTCGCAGAACTGTCTAAACTCGTAGGTCAAGACCAAACAAGAGTTTTTAATTATTTTTTTCTAAAAGTAACAGCAAAAGTTTTGTCTTATTTAAATGTCTACTCAAATTCGGTAAAATGTAGTGTAAATAATGAACATTTAGTTTTCTTGTAGATAGTGGCGAGTCATTATGCGCAATAAAATTAAGATTTTTACACCCAAATACCATAATAATAAAAAAAAAATAAATTGGAGCAATATGCATAAGTTATTTAACTAAAGAGGAACAACCGTTGATAGAGAGGGCAAAATTCGCTAACATTTTTCATATACCAGGTAAAAAGTTAACAACCAGAAATCTTTACAAAGAATATATACAATTAAAAGCAAATTTATCACTGGTTTATATAAAGCTGTATAGACTTTCTCCTTGGCAAAAAGAGAAGATAAATAAACATCTTTCTAAAATGTGTATGGATGGAATTTGACAGTGCACAGAGTGAATGGTAATCTCCAGCTTGCTGGTACCGAAAAAGCTGGATACAAGTAGAGAGAAAAAGAGCGAATATGTGATAGACTTTAGATGCCTAAATAAAAAGCTAGTGGGCCAGAGATTTCCCATTTCAAATATAACTGACATCTTAGACTCCTCTTTTGGTGCAATATACTTTTCCTAGTAAGATCTTAGACCAGGTTACTATCAGTTAAAATTAAACGAAGAAAGTAGACAATACACCGCTTTCACGACAGATCGCGGGCAATATTAAATGAAAAGATTACTTACGGCTTTAAAAACTATTTCTAGTCTACTTTCAAAAGCTATTTCAGTAGCAATGTCTGGATTAAACTATGAGGCTTGTTTTGTGTACAGGGTTATTCATTTTACAGTAAACTGGGCTTAATTTTTGAACTTTCCTGTACTTAAAAAAAACGAATATAGCCACTTCGTGTATTTTTTTCCGTAGAATTCAATAATCTAATCAGAAAAACATTTGAAACAAAAACAAAAGAGTTACAGCACGAGTGAAGTATTTTTTAAATGGAATACCCCGTATATTTTTATATCAATAGATAGAGATTTTCACGAGGAATCCGGTGATATAGGGATTGCTGGGTTTATTTCATGCAGTTCTGCTGCAATTGTCTAAAAACGGCATGATACTATAAGGATAGTTTCACCTGAAAAAAACCTGACTGCCACAGGTAACAGGTGCTTATTTGTCAAAGTCAAGAATTTTAAAAATACGTTTATTACTTTTTGGAGTAGTTTTATAATGAGTTTTTCATCAGAAGAACGGCATCAAATTATAACTCTCTTTTATAAATGTGGAGAAAACGCCGGGAAAACACAATGAAGATATGTTGCAAATTTCCACCGAAATATATCAGTAAAAACGATTTTAAAACTGAAGGTCTTAGTCGAAGAAACAAAATCGTTACATATTAGAAAAAGAACAACAATGAGAAAAAGAAACCGGGATCGAGCTATTCTAAATTATTTTACTCTGTATTCCATAAAGGTAATTACTGACGCAGTTAGAGACTTGAGATATGGGCCTGCAAGAAGAAGAGTAACCTTTGCGACGGTTCAGAGAACACTGAAATATTTTAATCACGTTCTTCCAGTGCAGCATTTAACACATGAACAAAAGGAACTTCGCTTTCAATTTGTTTCCCAAATTTTAATCTATAAACAAGATAACGATCCTACCCTGTTTCAAACAATTCTTTGGACGGATGAAGCTACGTTCACTACATCGGAAATGTTTAATCGACGCAATACGCACAGCTGTGCAAGACAAAATCCCAGGATATTTCAAAAGATTTAATACCAAGGGAGGTCTTCTCTTCATGTCTGGTGTGGTGTGCTTAACAATAGAATTGTCGGGCCAATATTCCATGAAGGATCCTTAATTGGAGAAAGAAATCTCAATCTTCTTGAAAACGATATTGAGGACATTTTAGAAGAATTGCCACTTGAAACGTATCGCAAGACAATTTGGCAACAAGATGGAGCGCCGCCCCATGCTGTTCGTCAAGTTGTGCAGTATCTCAATCGCCGATACAATCAGTGGTTTGGACGTTATGGCACTATTAGATGGCCACCTAATAGCCCAGATATTACAATTTTGGACACATTTCTATGGGGTCACCAAAATGGGAACACAAACACGGAAGAAATGAGAGAAAAAAATGTAAATGAAATTAATCGTCTTAACCAAGAACCTCAAATAATATCGGCGAGCTAAGAAAGGCTAAATTATTAGTAATATTATAATTTTTTGTTATAAGTGTTCTTATTACCACCATATTTTACCTCGTATTTTATTTTAATTTTTTCCGTTTATTGTAATTTTGCTGCTTGGTTTAAGAATAGATATATCATATCATTTTTAGCAAATAATATAATTTAAAGCCATTCTTCTAATGAAAACCTTATTATAAAACTACTCCAAAATGTAATAAACGTATTTTTAAAATTCTTGACTTTGACAAATAAGCACCTGTGACCTGCGGCAGTCAGGTTTTTTTAGGTGAAACTACCCTTATAGTATCATGCAGTTTTTAGACAATTGTAGCAGAACTGCAGGAAATAAACCCAGCAACCCCTATGTCACCAAATTCCTCGTGAAAATATCTATCTATTGATATAAAAAAACGGGGTATTCCATTTAAAACATACGTCACTAGTGCTGTAACTCTTTTGTTTTTGTTTCAAATGTTTTTCTGATTAGATAATTGAATTCTACGAAAAAAATACACAAAATGACTATATTCGTTTTTAAAAAAAAGTACAGGGAAGTTCAAAAATAAAGCCCTGTTTACTGTAAAATGAGTAACCCTATACCTCGGTGATTTAATTATTTTTAATAGGAAGCATAATGAACATAACAAAAAACTTAAATCGCGTTTTTAACAGACTTAAAAAAGTTATCTTTAAACTTAATCCCCTTAAATATTTTTTTTAATACATTCTTTATCTAGATCATGTTATTACTGCAAATGGTATTGTACAAGATTCATAAAAAATACTAACTAGAATACCTAGTTTCAAAAAATGCAGACGAGTTAAAAAGATTCGTAGCTTGTGCTAACTATTATAGAAAATTGTTGCAGGAAATATGCATGATTCGAATGGTCGGATAAATGCCAACAATCCTTTAATTTTTTAAAGAATGCGCTTACTTAATACCCTACGTTATTTATTTCAGATTTTTCTGATAAAATTAATTGCTTCAAACCGATGCCTCTAATATTGCGTTAGGCGCAGTTATTTCAAATAAAAATAAAAAATCACTACGTCTACGCTCGCAGATCATTAAATAAGTCGAAATAAATTATATCACCGATAAAAAGGAGCTCTTCACTATTTATTGGGCAGTTAAGTAATTTCAACCATACTTGTAGGAAAGACAGACAGACCACAAACCGCTTGTATACCATTTTAATTTGACAAATTTATCAAGTCGTATAATAAAATTTCGCTTAGGTTTGAAAGAATACGATTTTCAAGCTGAGAATATAAGAGGTCGTGAAAACGACGAGTTAAAAGGTATGAATAATTGCCATATGACAAAGCGCAGTGTAAAGAAACAAAAAACCAAAACCTTGACTTGAAAAACGAAATTGTACAAATATTTGGCAAGATCAATCAAATATCGTACAAATTCTTAAACATCCCAAAAACAGTGCGAAACTAGTCCTAACCTTTCCAGAAATAATAAAACAACTATAATAATTAGGCATATTGCTAAAAAATAGGACATCTTAACTACATCCCACTACTTTATATTTAAAATTTTCATTAGTAACAAACTAAATATTCACAAGTTTATGATTGTAAAAGATGAAAATAATTAAAATTTTATAAAGTAATTAGCAAGAGAAATAAATAAAAATAATTGAAAAGGCCTATGTATCGTTGTTTAGTTCTTCTAGAAAGCGGTCCAGATTTGTTATTCCATGTGGCCATATGATGAATATGTCATTGACGTAGCGTTTTTTGGTGATAATGAGGAACTCACTAGCAAGTATTTGTTATCGTAGGAAAAATAGGTGTTTTTAAGACAGTTTTCGGATAATTCAATGACGTGGTATGGAAATTCCTTATTTATGGCAATCTGCTCTAAGGCCTCATCAACAGGTATGCTTGCATAGAGGGATTTAATATCCAGACTGGCAATGATGTCATTTTATTGTAGTTTTATTTCAGTAGTATGTTGACTAGATGATACGAGTTTTTTAAAAAGGGGTCTGCAGTTTCGCTCGCTGGTTGCATGATTTGACCCAGGTTTTTTTCTAGTTATCGATACTCCTTCTTTTTGAATTTCCGGTAGTCCAAGAAGTTTGTGGCATTTGCTGGATTTCTCTCGTGGAATCATGTTGATGATGATGTGAAGAAAATAATTGTTGATTCCTTTTTTTATTATTTTTGTTAAAAATATCTACATGTTCTTAGACTCTTAAATCAATGATTAAATAAACCTGCGTAGTAGCATAGGAGAAACTTAACTTTATTTTTTAACTGAATATTTGAAAAACTTGTTTAAAATAAAAAGTTCTCTTATAATTTAAAAGCAGAACCTCCTATTCTAAAATTAAAAATAAAACCTACTTTTCTAACTTAATTTGTATAGTGATCTAATCAAACAAAATTTCCTTTTTTAAAAAATCTAAAAGAACATCAAAATTTTGATATTCACAAATCATTTAAATTTATTTAAATTACTTAAATAAACAAAAAAAAAAAGAAAGATTTTAAATAATTGAATCAAAGAAGCAAAAAGTTGAAAAAGCTTTTAAATAAATGTTCCACATCGTGTTTGTCATACCGAAAATGTCTTCGCTTTTAAGAAATTAAAATGTATTTTCCTGGTTTCTATTACCATATTTAAAAATAAAATAAAACTTGTTGAACAGAATTGTAGCGCTTAGAAAAGAGTCGATAACAGTTTAAAACCTAATTAAAGGTCAATCTGTACACAAAACGAAAAATTGAATGCAATATGTATAATATGAAAATTAAAGTTAAATAACTTAAACTGAACAAATTGCAAACAGGTTAATAAAAACACGTGTAAAATCTTTGATTCTGCAAGCTAAAATAAAATATTTATTACTCCATCAGCACCAGAACTAAATATTATGACTTTTCTAAGGCCAAAGTGGATGTCTAAACTAGTAAATTCTAGGTAAGATAAAAAAACCCTTAAAGGCAGCCAAAATCAATTTTGGTGTTATTTTATTACTTTATGGATATCGGTGCCCAAGTCCTACGTGACCACTAAATATGGACCCAGAAAACAAGGACTGGATATTTTGTCACTTTTTTTATATGTAATTAAATTTTTTTCCCGTTTTTTATGGCACATGGGTTTTTTTGTTTCGCCGTAATATTCTTTACGTTTTCATTTTAAATTTAATAAATTTATTCTCGCGTCCTCGTGTGCCGGTTGTAGCCTATATTAAATTCTAGAGGGTCGTCCAGTAAGTAAGTCAACTGGAAGGTACAATTCCGCTCCAAAAATGACTTTTGCAGATGTTTCGTAAATTGCGAAGCGATAGGCTAATAAAAACTATGCAGTAGTCCTAGTTACTCGTCATTTAATTTAATTCTCAGATAGTTATTAAGAGTTCTGTTAAATCTCTTGACCAACCATTTGATTGGGAAGCAAGAGGTGTGGTTCTGGTTTTATGGATTCCCAGAAAATTATAAAGGTCCAACTCAAAGTTTCTGCCTTGATCGGTATGTATTTTTCTTGGTACTCCATATCAACAAATTCATTGTTGGTATTGCGTAGACTTCCGACCATTTGCTGAAGTAATCCATCGCTACCAAAATATAGCGAATCCCAAATTTTCTTACTGGAAATAATCCTGTTATGTCTATGGCAATTCTTTTAAAATGTGCCCCCACATAGTATTGCTTCATTTTGCCATGGCTTCGTGCCTTAGGTCCTTTGCGGGAGGCGCAGTCCTCACAAAGTCTGCACCAGTCTTTTACATCGGCACGACTTCCCAGTCAGCAAAACCTTCCTCGAACCTTTTCAAGAGTTTTCGTAATTTCAAAATGGCCACATCCTATACCGTGGAGTCCGTTTGGTTGGTTGTCTTGTATGATATGTACGTCTTTTGCCGTCAGAACTCTCCCAGACTCTTTTCAATAGGCCATCTTTTATTACCAAAGAGTTCTTATGGCCCAGTAACCTTTATATCTCGGAGACTTTAAAGCTACTTCCTGATATGGGGGTCGATCTGAATTTTCTGTTTTAAATTTCACATATCTCCAAGCTCAAGATCTTTTCGTTATTCTTTTGTCAGGATCTTATGGTCCCATTATTGAGAGCACCGGATTTGTGTTCTTCAGCAGTGAAAGTCATCAGAATCTTCTTGTTCTTAACAGTCTACTGCAATGTTTAAAATCTTCTGGGGAAGGTCTTATTAATAGAGCGTCAGCCTTTTAATGGTTTATTTGGAGGCAACTAAACATGTACCATAATTACGTTCCATTGTTTTTACCATAGCTATGTTCCATTATTAATCTGATTGTTAAAGCTGAAGAATGACAATTCGGGTTTTTATAGGAGATAAATAACATTTATATAAAAGACCATTTTTGCAAAGCTCCTGAGTGATCTTCATGAAAGTCCAGGGTTGGTTTAACAGAATAAAGTTTAAGTAATGCAGCACTCTACAAGTGCTATAAAACTTCTAAAAAATCCAAATTTGTTGAAAATATTGTTTGTTTAAGTAATATTTTAATGTGCAACTTAAAAACCTATTTCAGTTTTAAGCGCATTTGTGAAAGGGTAAAATTTTCGTAATTTAAGCTTATATTCATGTTTAGATCAATGTTTATAGGCCGAAATCGTACTTTTACTTACCGTAGCAAATGAAATATACATTGCAGAGAGAACCCTCCCCTTGTAATTATTAGGAGCCAATTTATCAAAATGTTGTGAGGCAAAAATGTGAAGTAAAATTTCAAGTATAAATCCAAAAATTCTAATAACCATTACAGCGCCAAATATATCATTAATCGCTCCCACCAAATTATACACAGCATTATGCATTTTTCCTAAATCGACAAAACACTTAATGTTGCTAATCTTTCTGAGCTCTTTATTAAGCAATTTAAATTGATTTGTACTTTTGATAATTAATATAGTTATTATAAAAGCTGGTACATCTGCTCGGCAGTCATACAGTATTGAAATAATTAATTGCTTTAAACTGAAATATAACTCAATCGTATATGAAGAAAATATCGCTCTTAAAAGTATTAGTATAAAATAAATGCCAAATAATTTATAAATATTAATACTGCTACAACCAAAAATTTTGTTATATCCGTCTAAACTTTTAATGGTCTGCATCAAATGGTGAATTTTACATTTCTTTCCAACCAATTGTAGTGTGACCATAACATTCATGATACATAAGTAACTTCTATAGGCTATATACAATAATTCTACTGGTAAAGGCAAAAATTTCAATTCTTTTCTTATAAGGTAGTAATTTATTGAGAGGTAGGTAAGAGCGATGTAGTGCACTATTAAACATAAAATCCAAATGCGCTTAATAACTTTATATTTGCACCATAATGGCGGACATAAAAAGAATACCATACTTAGTACAACCAGAATTTGTTTTAACACTTTACCCATTTTTTAAAAATGTTCTTTTATTGGTTTGTATGAGTAAAACAATAATATAATCAAAAAATAATGACAAATCAAATTTTTTAATGGTTCTAACACAACACCTTTCTTTACAAACATTATTTATTATTTATGGGTTTATTTTCTTAAAAATATATTAATGTGTTTTATCCAAATAAAATAAATCAAACTAATGTTACAAACATGTAGGTAATAACATAAATGTAAAAGTTAAAAATTGGAAAAAAAAATTATTTAAATGTAAAGGCATGTATATCTGTATGTATGTATGTATGTATGTATGTATGTGTATACGTATGTATGCATGTATGAATTGACTTGTTGAAGAGAGCAATAAAAAAGAAATATGTCTGACTACTTTTAAATTTCGGTAATCTAAAAAGCGGTAAAAATAAAAAATACGATACAAGTTTTGTTATATTTTTTTATTATGAAAATTGTTCAAATCTTTAAGTTAGTACTGTTTGCTTGCCGCCAGCTTTTAATCAGTGAAGAAGGGTTGGGTTAACCATAAAGAACAATAAACGAAGAAAGGGGGTAGTTGAAAGAAAAGAAAATGTTCGCCAGGTGGTTTAAATTAAACCCACAGTACCATTGTCTAAACCACGAAACCAACTTTTATAAATGTCTTTAATAAGGAGATATCCCTTTCCCAAAATTATGAATATTGCTTAAGCAAAGAAGGCTAGGTACAGGGTTATTCATTTTAAAGTAAACAGGGCTTCCCTGTACTTTTTTAAAAAACGAATATAGTCATTTCGTGTATTTTTTTCCGTAGAATTTAATAATCTAATCAGAAAAACATTTTAAACAAAAACAAAAGAGTTACAGCACGAGTAACTTATTTTTTTAATGGAATACCCCGTATATTTTTATATCAATAGATAGAGATTTTCACAAGAAATTCGGTGATATAGGGGTTACTGGATTTATTTCCTGCGGTCTGCAATTGTCTAAAAACTACTTGATACTATAAGGATAGTTTCACCTGAAAAAACCTGGCTGCCACAGGTCACAGGTGCTTATTTATCAAAGTCAAGAATTTTAAAAATACGTTTATTACTTTTTGGAGTAGTTATATAATGAAGTTTTCATCAGAAGAACGGCTTCAAATTATATAATATGCTAAAAATGATATGATATATCTATTTCTAAACCAAGCAGCAAAATTACAATAAACGGAAAAAATTAAAATACAATACAAGGTAAAATATGGTGGTAATAAGAACACTTATAACAAAAAATTATAATATAACTAATAATTTAAATGTTCTATATGACCCCCGTTATTTTCTTAACATGATCTATAACTCCTCCTTAGCCTTTCTAAGCTCGCCGATATTATTTGAGGTTCTTGTTTAAGACGATAAATTTTAAGATTTTCGGCCAAAAAAATAGTAAATATTGATGAAAAAAATATATTTCGTGTACGACTGAAGATAATTTTAGGCTCTATAATAGAGGCAATAAAAGCTGACACTTACAGTCTGTTGTCGATCCCTGCACCATAGTAATTATCGCTGCGGCTCGTGGAGGGTCGGCTCCTTGTGCTTGTCCCTAGAATCGACTCATCTTCGTCCGGTCGCCATCCTGCTCGTCGCTATGTAGAGCTTCAGCGACCTCTTCTTCGCCAAATGCATGCATTTCCCTCCCTGGTTTGATTTATGCTGCATTTGAAACGTACAATAATGCACTTAGCAATGCATTAAAGATGCAGATATCCACATGCAAGATAAATAAGTTGCAATTGCAACCACATCACAGAACAATACTGGCGAAACGTTTTCACAAATGTAAATGTAATACTTACAAAGCGACGCAACTGACACGACTGAATCGAATAAATAGCCAGAACAGCTGCATTATGGGCAAAAAGGATGTACCGGGTGTTCCATTAAGAGAGGTAGTCGGCTATATCTCAGAAAGTACTAACAGTATAACTTTCGCGAAAAAAATTTTTGGATAAAAGTAACCAAGAGAAATTGCTGGAAATTATTTTCAAGTCTGTGAGATGGCCGCTAGGGGGCGTAAGGGTAACGTCAAAACATAAAAATATACATTTCTCAAAAAAATATCAAATAAAGTGTATCAATAAATGGTACTATTTTTATCTTTAATGTTCTCTAAACAAAGAAGTTTTAGGTGTAATTTTTGTCAGTTCTAAATTAAAGTGGTGGGGGAAGGTTAAAGTTTAATTTAGAAAAGTGCTAATAACTCCGGATTGCTTTAACCGAATTTAGTGAACTTGGTCTCGTTTAGAAGGCAATTTAAGCAATATTTTCAGGTGTATAAACTATTGCTACGCTACACTCATCTCACAAACGCCTCTAGAGGGCGTCAAGGTATCTATATATATATATATATATATATATATATATATATATATATATATATATATATATATATATATATATATATATATATATATATATATATATATATATATATATATATATATATATATATATATATATATAATATATATATATATATATATATATATATATATATATATATATATATATATATATATATATATATATATTATGATAGATTATATATTTAGTTTTTGTATAATGGTATGTAAATT
>JAHBCN010023572.1:0-12515 GCA_019359885.1 Listronotus oregonensis | reverse complement strand
CTTAATAACAAAATATACGAAGTATGCTCCTAGTGGTACCAGGTCACGTTTTTGGAGCTAAAGGCTGGGGTAACTCGGTTTGACTTAAAATAACAACAATTATGTATAGAATATAAATTTTGAAGAAAAAAATTAGCTTTCTTTAAGATATTAAGCGTGTTTTTATTATTTACCATTCTGGAGTTATGGCTCCATATGTCAGCTCTTTGGCCCAAAAAATTTTTAAATTTTTTTTTCAAACTTTGAGCGACGAGCGACACGGGTTAACTTCGTTTAATCGAGCCAAATTTCGGCTATCTCAATATCTGGAAAGGGGAATCTTTTTGTAGGGTCCAGACGAACAAAATTCCAAATTTTTTTTTTCCCAAATATGAGATCCGGTCACTCTAATATATATATATATATATATATATATATATATATATATATATATATATATATATATATAAAAAGCTCTAGTATGAAAATTGAGCGAGTTATGATAAAATAAGGGCGGTTCCTACTTTCTTCCCCAAAAAAATCAGTGGAAAAAACCCCCCTAATTGCCCTCCAAATTAAAATTGATCTTTCCCCTTTCCGGATTTTTTTTATATATGTATTATAATACATCTTAGAATTTTAAACCCAAAAAATGTTTAAATTTAAAAAAAAAATTGGAACTTAAGTTAAAAACGATTTTCCGGGTTTTTAAGACATAAAAGCCTCCATTTACAAGCTAGCATCACCTTATTGGAGCCCTTTAAACTTATTCCATTTTAGAACTGGGTTTAATTCACAACGGCCGGGATACGCGTTGTTAAATTTAGCAATTGACATAAATTTTTAAAAAGTTAATAACGGTTTAGAATATTTAAAAAAACTCATTGTCAGGATTCAATGATTTTAAGGCACCTGTAAAAAAAATATTATTAGACTCAACGACCATTTAAAAATTTAAAATAATTTAAATTATTTATTTTACCACCCCGAAAATTTATTGTACTTTGTTTACATATATTGATGTAATAAGAATGCAGACTATTTCAATGTTTAAACTATTACTTTAGATTTAAGAATTTTATTTTTTTTTGGGATTTTATCACCCAAGAAAAAAGAAATTGGTTTTTTGGGGTTTAAATTTTTTTTAACTTATTTACTTTAAAATATGTATAGGAAGAAAATATTTTACCTTTTATACAGTTTGGGGCAAATGATTTGAATTTCGATAAGCATCGTCGTTAACATATTAAGTTGTGGTAAATTTGGCTTAAATTTTTTATGTCCTGCTTGTCATTGACAGCTTCCTGTTCCTTTTTTAAATGGATCATTTTTTTTACCAAAAGTTTATGATAGTTTTGGTCTTGCGTGAGTACTTTGGTGTTTGCGAAATCAAACTCATGTTTTTGAAGGGCTTCGTGCTTGTGTAAGGGAGTAGAGGCATTTTTTGTGTATTTATGTCCATTTAGCCTGCTATCTAAATATTGGGTTGTCATGCCGATGTACTTTTTTGGACAATTTATGCACGGTATTAAATAGATTAGATTTGACTTTTTTTTGGTAGGCACCTTGCTTTTTAAGGGGGTATAACATACAAGTATATCACGACTTTTTAGTATGTAGCTGGTTTTTTCAGAGAGGCCTTGGGTATGAGCCATTGCGATATATTTTTTGGGGTTTTCTGCGATTGCACTGCTCTTCTGAGATCTAGTTTCGTTGTAAAATTTATAAGTCCGTTTAATTATTCTGTTGATTTGCTTTATTGGAAAGTTGTTTATTTTAAAGTTTTCCTTACTTTTTTAAGTGTTTCTGCGCGGTATTCTGGTAAGGTTAAAGTTATCGCCCTATCGGCTAAGCCAATAATAACACTATTTTTTTGTGAATTAGGATGGTGTGAATTGTAATTTACATAACGACCTGACCATGCCTTTTTAGTGTATCATTTTGTTCTAAGATTGCCATTATTTTCATTTTTTATCAATGTCAAGTCAAGAAAATTTATTTCATTATTATTTTTGATTTCAGAAGTAAATTGAAGTTTTGGTGAAAATCATTAAAAGCTTGAAGGATATTAACGATTTGGTTTCCAGGTATTTCCAGTAAGACAATCATTAACGTATCTTTTAAAGAATAATATTGGTATATTTGTTTGGGCTAAAACTTTCTCTTCGAGATATTCCATAACTAACTGCGCGACAGTTGATGATATCGGAGAACCCATTGCACAGCCATCCAATTGCTGGTAAAAAGTGTTTTTATATTGAAAGTAGTTATTATTTAATGTCAAATTTAATGCTTCCATAAAAAGATCCTAAGTTAAGTTAGTATGTTCTTTAAAAGGTTCCATTTTTCTTTAACTATTTGGTTTAACAGTTCATTCGGAATATTTGTGTATAAGGATACTACGTCTAGTGATATTAGTTTATAGTTTTTTGGTACATTAATCGTATTTATAAAATCTTTAAAACTAAATGAATCTTTTATATAATAGTCATTTTTACAAGTAATTTTAGAAATTATCTGGCTTAGATGTTTAGACAATTTATAAAATGGTGATTGGATGCTGGATACAATGGGTCTCAGGGGGTTGTTTGGTTTACATGATAAACCCAATGAAATTAAAGATTCTATTAGCGCAAATATCGTTAATGTAATAACAAATCATAAAATCAAATTAAGACACAAAAATATTAAGCACAATCATTTTCAGAAAAAAATAAACAGTCAAATTAAAAAAACAAAACAATTTATTAAGGACAATCCGGATATTACGATTTTAAAGCCTGATAAAAGCAACAAAACTGTTGTAATGAACACTACCGATTACGATAAAAAAATGGAACAGTTACTCTCTGACGCCCAAACATATAAAAAGTTGCGAAGTGATCCAACCAAAAATTTCCAAACAAAAAAAAAATAACTTAATTAAAAAATTGCTTTTAAAAAAATTAATATCTAAATCTCAATCAAAAAAACATATAATACATAATGCTGTTAAACCCAAAGTATATGGATTACCTAAGCTGCACAAACCAAACAACCCCCTGAGACCCATTGTATCCAGCATCCAATCACCATTTTATAAATTGTCTAAACATCTAAGCCAGATAATTTCTAAAATTACTTGTAAAAATGACTATTATATAAAAGATTCATTTAGTTTTAAATATTTTATAAATACGATTAATGTACCAAAAAACTATAAACTAATATCACTAGACGTAGTATCTTTATACACAAATATTCCGAATGAACTGTTAAACCAAATAGTTAAAGAAAAATGGAACCTTTTAAAAGAACATACTAACTTAACTCAGGATCTTTTTATGGAAGCATTAAATTTGACATTAAATAATAACTACTTTCAATACAAAAACACTTTTTACCAGCAATTGGATGGCTGTGCAATGGGTTCTCCGATATCATCATCTGTCGCGCAGTTAGTTATGGAATATCTCGAAGAGAAAGTTTTAGCCCAAACAAATTAATATACCAATATTATTCTTTAAAAGATACGTTGATGATTGTCTTACTGCAATACCTGAAAACCAAATTTACTTCTGAAATCGAAAATAATAATGAAATAAATTTTCTTGACTTGACATTGATAAAAAATGAAAATAATGGCAATCTTAGAACAAAATGGTACACTAAAAACGCATGGTCAGGTCGTTATCTAAATTACGATTCACACCATCCTAATTCACAAAAAAATAGTGTTATTATTGGCTTAGCCGATAGGGCGATAACTTTAACCTCACCAGAATACCGCGCAGAAACACTTAATAAAGTAAGGAAAACTTTAAAACAAAACAACTTTCCAATAAAGCAAATCAACAGAATAATAATTAAACAACGGACTTATAAATTTTACAACCAAACTAGATCTCAGAAGAGCAGTGCAAACGCAGAAAACCCCAAAAAATATATCGCAATGCCTTATACGAAAGACAATTGTAGTTATCACTATAGACACACAGAACAATGTAAAATTTTTGGTAATAGGTTTGGACGCTCGCTTGCTCAGATGCCTTGAGCGAGCGTCCATCGAGAGAATATACGGGCACACGCTGCTGTATAAACGAACACTGTTGCCAAACCAATAAAAGAAGTAACAGAAAGTAGGAATTATTTCTGTCGAAAATAGGCTTCGAATTTATATTCGTTTTAATACTCCTAATCTTATTTTTTTAAATTTTTTTCTTTATTAAATAATAAAATTTAAATTATTTAAACTTGTACTGATGGGAATTATTTCCTAAAATATATTTATACCTAGTATAAGAATACACGTTGGTAAACATGATTTCAAATTTTAACAAATTCTATTTTTTTATTATAAGACATCCTTACATAACAAGAAATGTTTGTATAGGCTTACCTAAATATAATTATGTTTTTTTTATAAATAAAATCCAAATAAACGCATGTATTTTTTAGTTTATTACTATTTGCAAATAAAGTAAAAATTATTAATTAAAGCAAAGACAATTGTAGTTATCACTATAGACACACAGAACAATGTAAAATTTTTGGTTATAGGTTTGGACGCTCGCTTGCTGAGAATCCTTGAGCGAGCGTCCATCGAGAGAATATACGTGCACACGCTGCTGTATAAACGAACACTGTTGCCAAACCAATAAAAGAAGTAACAGAAAGTAGGAATTATTTCTGTCGAAAATAGGCTTCGAATTTATATTCGTTTTAATAATCTTAATTTTATTTTTTTTTATTTATTTTTTCTTTATTTAGGTAATAATAAAATTTTAATTATTTAAACATGTACTTTGGAAAATTATTTCCTAAAATATATTTATACCTAGTATAAGAATACACGTTGATAAACATGATTTATAATTTTTACAAATTCTATTTTTTTTTATTGTAAGACATCCTTACATAACAAGAAATGTTTGTATAGCCTCACCTAAATTTATTTAATTTTTTTTATAAATAAAATCCAAATAAACGCATGTAGTTTTTAGTTTTTTGCTATTTGCAAATAAAGTGAGAATTATTAATTAAAGTGTGGCCATTAAAGAAGTAAAAAACGGCTAGTTTTTTGAAGCTAAATGAAAAAAAACTATTTTGTTTAATTCATTGCATATCGTTGGGATTTTTTGTGTTTTCCCCGTGGTAATTAAAATTTGTATTCTTGTCAAAATGTCGGGAAATCTATGTCAATATTATGACTGCCGAGTGAGTCGAAGAGCAGATAAAGTTAGGCTTTTTCGTTTTCCCTACAAGAATAGTACACTATGTAAGCAATTGATTATAAACTGTGGTAAGTATTTATCTATGTATATTAAAATTATTTAGACTAATAAGTACCTTATAATTATATGATCGACACTTTAAATTTATTCGGTGTTTAGAGTAACCTTTTAATAGTTATTAATTCAAATATTTGATATTTAAAAGAGTGACCGCAAAAATCGCTTAAAAAAGCCTGTTTTTTCACATTTATTCATTTAGGAAGAGCATTGCTTTTCGTTTTTTGCAAATTTTTAAAAATCACTTCTATTTAGGGGTTGGAAAAATGCCAAATCGAAAAAATTGCAAAAATAGCAGTGGTATTAAAAATTTTGTTTAAATGGACCTTGAAAAAATAAAATAATACATTTCCATCCCTGCGAAGGTTGTAAATCAACCCCATGAACTATGTGGGGTACAATCATCCCTAAAATATTTAAAATCATGTACAACTTTAAAAATTGCAAAAAAAATCAGATTTTTAGATATCTAATCAAAAAATGAATGTATATGATAGTCAACCACCCTTTTCAAGGGTAAAACTACCCTTTATCAGTAAGAAAAAATGAATGAAATCCTAGCTTTTCCAAAAATAGTCTTATCTTCGTATTTTTTTGATCCAAGTAATAAAACCACCCCTGCAAGGGGTAAATTCATCCCTAAAGTTAAGAAAGTTCATGGTATATTTGAGACATTCCAAAACATCCAAATATATGTTTTATTATTTTAAAAGTTTTATATGATTTTATACATTTAAGGGGATGAATTAACCTCCTTGCAAGGTAGCTTTGATTAGAAATGAACTCGAAAAACCTAAGAAGGCCTATTTTATACATCTGGGATGGAAAATATGAGGCCAAAACGGTTTTTGCATAAGCTAACATTTTATTCAATTTTTGTTAATGTGGGTTTCTTTACCCTGAATTTTAAGAGTGGTTTATTATCAAAACTCGCTCTAAACTGTCCATCATATTTGAGATATCCGAAAACATCTTAATATTTTTTTCACAATTTTAAGTTGTATATGATTTTCTACATTTTAGGGGATAAATATACCCCCTTGCAGGGGTGGTTTTGGTTAAAAGTAAACTAGAAAAATCTAGTTACACCTGGTTTATATACTTGGATAAAAAAAATACCAACCAAGACTTTTCTTGAAAAAGCTAGTATTTTATTTAATTTTTCCTATTGATAAGGGTAGTTCCACCCTTAGAATATGGTAGATAGTTATCATAAACATTTATTTCTTATTAGACATGTCCTAAAAATCCGATGTTTTGCAATTTTTGAGGTTGTATACGATTTTATATATTTTAGGGGATGATTGCACCCACACATAGTCCATGGGGGTTGGTTTACAACCTTCTAAGAAATGGAGATGTATTATTTCATTTTTCCAAGGTCCATTGGCAACAAAAATCGAAGTGAGAAGAAGAACTTTTAATACCACTACAATTTGTTGTTGGGTGTTTTTTTAAAATTTGCAAAAAACGAAAAGTAATACTCATCTTAATTTTTTGCGACGAGTAATTTAGTATAAAATTTATATTTGCATGTTTTTTCTCACCCCTTTGTAAATTGTGAAAAAAAAACAGGCAATTGTTGCGGCTACTCTTATGATTACAAAAAAGGTCCTATATTTATTTTTAGGACTGAAATAAATTTGAAAAAATTAAGTTCCGGGGGGATTGGAAGCCACTTACACTGGGAAATATGGGAAAAAATTTAGGTCGCGCGTTAATTTTAATTAGATAGTAATTTTCTTCTTATTCAATTATATTTTATATTCCTGCCTAAATAATCGGTATATTTAACTATGCACGGTACCTCTGAAGCATGGGTAAAATTTATAAAAATGTGAAAGGTAATGGGGCGCGGGATTCGAATACTTCATGTTTGTAGTGCTGCCAAATCCAGTTTAAATTAAATTTGTATCTGCTCCCTTTCTCAAGATTTACAAAAAAAATCTTTTAAATTTTATAGAAATTTTTTAATTTATTTTAAAAATAAAAATGCATTCATTTAAGTTTCGCAATTTCTAGTAATTTGTTTCATATTTCACGTGTAAAGACAAATATTATATTTTTTTTAAATATCAATTTTAAGATTTAACAAAAAAAAAATCTAAAAAACTTTTTAATCGAAAAATTAACATTTTAGATTTTTTTATTACTTTATTTTTGATAAACTTAGAAAATAAAAATATTTGTTAAATTAAAAAAATATATATTTATGTTGATTTTACATCCCAAAAAAAGTGGGGTCGGGTCGTGATTTTAAACAATTACCAAAATTTTAAAATAAATAAATGTTTTTTATATTGTTCTTAATAAATAGGTATTTGAGTAATATTTAAAAACTATACAATTTAGACCCAGCAACCCTTATACTACGTAAATAAAGTTTTATAATAAAAGTACAATAAATATAAAAGAGCTGATGTGACGATTAATTTTTTATAACTGTATAAGATTGCTCAAAAGTCTGCTCTTTTTTTGAAAAAATTATAGGACCTGTAATTTGATTTATATTAATGTTAATAATTTTTAAATATTTTTAGCAGCTTTTCCTTAACCCCTTGGGCTCACTAGCCAACTTATAGAAAATTTCAGTTCCATTTAGGACTTTTGAAACACTCTGAATTTACATTTTATATTAAATGATGCCCAATTGCACAATTATTACCTTTTTCCTTACATAAAATAGTTCAATTCAACAAAACCCTAATGTTATTTTATATCAACAATAATAATTTATTTATTCACTAACAGTGATGGCATACAGGCCTTACGAGGGATTTTTTTTGCAGATTGGATTTCTATGCGGTTTTTTGCATTTGATTCGTATGAACGGCTACAAACTTAATAAACAAATTTAATTAATGGAAAATGAAAAACTGGATTTGCGGATTAAAAAATGCATTTTTAAGTTTACAATTATATATTTTTTTCTAATTACAAACTATAAAATGCATTTCAAAAATTTATTTTTCTTATGCACAATGGCAGTTTTCATTTTCCGTTAATAAAATTTGTTCAAAGTTTTTAGAGGTTCATACGAATCAAATACCAAAACCGAATTTAAATCCATCTTACAGCACAAAAATTCATCGTGCATTACTTCGTTTACTCGACAAATATCTGTGCAAAAAGCAGTTTGTTGTTTTTGCAACATAAATATGTTCGGAGGGAGCCTACGCTTTAAATAGACTATGACATAGTAAGGAGTCAAAACGGCAACGCTGAGAGGTACCTCAGCAGGTAAAAATTAAATATTCTAATAAAATTCGATTGTCGGCAAAAAGTATTTATACAAAGAGACTGGGCGTCTATAGTGATAACTACAATTGTCTTTGATTAAAGTGTGGCCATCAAAGAAGCAAAAAACGGCTAGTTTTTTGGAGTTAAATAAAAAAAAACGTTTTTGTTTAATTTATTGCATATCGTATTTCCACTTGTGTGTTGTGATTTGTTTGTGTTCTTGTTAACGTGTAATAAAAATTTGTATTCTTTTTAACGTTAAAATGTCGGAAAATCTATGTCAATATTATGACTGCCGAGTGAGTCGAAGAGCAGATAAAGTTAGGCTTTTTCGTTTTCCCTACAAGAATAGTGGACTATGTGAGCAATTGATTATAAACAGTGGTAAATATTTATCTATGTATATTAAAATTATTTAGACTAATAAATACCTTATAATTATATGATCGACACCTAAAATTTAATCGGTGTTTAGAGTAACCTTTTGATAGTTATTAATTCAAATGTTTGATAGTTAAAAGAGTGACCGCAAAAATCGCTTAAAAACTGCCTGTTTTTTCACATTTATTCATTTAGGAAAAGCATTGCTTTTCGTTTTTTGCAAATTTTTAAAAATCACTTCTATTTAGGGGTTGGAAAGATGCCAAATCTAAAAAATTGCAAAAATAGCAGTGGTATTAAAAGTTATTCTCACTGCAATTTTTGTTTCAAATGGACCTTGAAAAGATGAAATAATACATTTCCATCCCTGCAAAGGTTGTAAATCAACCCCCATGAACTATGTGGGGGTACAATCATCCCCTAAAATGTATAAAATCATATACAACTTTGAAAATTGCAAAAAAATTAGATTTTTTGGACATGTCTAGCAAAAAATAAATGTATATGATAGTCAACGACCCTTTTCTAAGAGTAAAACTACCCTTATCAGTGAGAAAAAATGAATGAAATCCTAGCTTTTACAAAAAAAAGTCTTAGGTTCGTATTTTTTAGGTCCAAGTATAAAAAGCAGGTGTACCTAGATTTTTTGAGATCACTTTTTACTAAAACCACCCCTGCAAGGTAGTAAATTCATCCCCTAAAATTAATAAAATTCATGTTATATTTGAGATATTCTAAAACATCCAAATATATTTTTTAATACTTTAAAAGTTTTATATTATTTTATACATATAAGGGGATGAATTTACCCCCTTGCAAGGTAGCTTTGATTAGAAATGAACTCGAAAAACCTAAGAAGGCCTATTTCATACATCTGGGATGAAAAATATGAGGCCAAAACGCTTTTTGCATAAGCTAACATTTTATTCAATTTTTCTGATAATGCAGGTTTCTTTACCCTTAATTTTAGGAGTGGTTTAGAATTAAAACTCACTTTAAACTGTACATCATATTTGAGATATCCTAAAACATCTAAATATTTTTTTTTACAGTTTTATGTTGTATATGATTTTCTACATTGTAGGGGATGAATATACCCCCTTGCAGGGGTGGTTTTGGTTAAAAGTAAACTAGAAAAATCTAGCTACAGGTGGTTTATATGCTTGGATCAAAAAATACCAACTAAGATTTTTCTTGAAAAAGCTAGTATTTTATTTAATTTTTCTATTGATAATTCCAGTTCCACCCTTAGAATAGGGTAGTTGATTATCATAAACATTTATTTCTTATTAGGCATGTTCTAAAAAATCCGATGTTTTGCAATTTTTCAAGTTGTATACCATTTTAAACAGGGTGTTTCTTAATAACATGCTAATATTTAAGGGGGTGATTCTTGGACCCATTTTAAGAAAAAAACTTTATATGAATGTCTGTCCTAAACGTCCTATCTTCTGAGATACAGGGTGTTAAAATGTTAAGAAAAAAATATTTTTTTTATTGTCATTTTATACCACTTTAAATATTTTTATGAAAATTGGTGTACGGCGTTTATGCATTAAAGAGCATTTTTTGACATAAGAAACATTTGTTAATTTCCAACAATGGCGTCCGTACTGGACTTTGACTAGATATTTTTGAAGGAAAAAGTAGTACGCCACTGCTTTCCTTTAAAATATAAATTATTTTTGGAGTCTTCGGTCAATTTAAAACAAATTTGGTTACTTGACATTTTTTCGTACGACTCACCGTTTTCCCATAAAAAAAAATTCACTTATTTGCATCTCATTGGACCAATTACGAGAAAAAACGTACTACCTACTTTTTCCTTCAAAAATATCTAGTTAGAGTCCAGTACGGACGCCACTGTTAAAAATAAAAAAATGTTTCTTGGCCAAAAAATGCTCTTTAATACATAAACGCCGTACACCAATTTTCATAAAAATATTTTAAGTGGTATGAAAATGACAATTAAAAAAAATTCTTAAAATTTTAACACCCTGTAACTCAAAAGATAAGACGTTCAGGAAATACATTCATATAAAGTTTTTTTCGTAAAATGAGTCCAAGAATCACCCCCTTAGATATTAGCATGTTATTAAGAAACACCCTGTATATTTTAGGGGATGATTACAACCTTCTTAGTAATGAAAATGTATTATTTCAGTTTTCCAAGGTCCATTTGAAACAAAAATCGCAGTGAAAAGAAACTTTTAATGCCACTACAATTTTCGCAATTCTTCAGATTTGGCGATTTACCAACCCCTATGGGGATGATTTTTTAAAATTTGCAAAAAACGAAAAGCAATGCTTATCTTAATTTCTTGCGACGAGTAATTTAGTATAAAATTCATATGTGCATGTTTTTTCTCACCTCTCTGTAAATTGTGAAAAAAAACAGGCAGTTGTTGCGTTTACTCCTTATGATTACAAAGAAGGTTTTATATTTATTTTTAGGACTAAAATAAATTTAAAAAAATTATGTTCTGGGGGGATTGAAAGCCACTTACACTGGGAAATATGGGAAACAATTTAGATCGCGCGTTAATTTTAATTGAATAATTAGTTTTTTTCTTATTCAATTATATTTTATATTTCTGCTTAAATAATCGCTATATTTAACGCACGGTACCTCTGAAGCTTGGGTAAGATTAATAAAAATGTGAAAAGTAACATGGGGCGGGATTCAAATACGTTTGTACTGCAAAATCCAGTTTGAATGGAAATCGTATCTGCTCGCTTTTACAAAATTTACAAAAAATAAAATTCTTTTAAATTTTATAGAATTTTTTTTATTTATTTTGAAAATAAAAATGCATTTATTTAAGTTTCGCAGTTTCTAGTGATTTGTTTCATATTCCACTTGTAAAGACACATATTTCATTTTTTTTTAAATATCAATTTTAAGATTTAACAAAAAAATTTCTTAAAAGCTTTTTAATCAAAAAATTAACATTTTTTTATTTTTTTGTTACTTATTTTCAATAAACTTAAAAAATAAAAATATTTGTCAAATAAAAAAATATATTCATGTTGATTTTACATCCCAAAAAAGTGGGGTCGTGATTTTAAACAATTACCAAAATTTTAGAATAAATAATTGTCTTTTATATTGTTCCTAATAAATAGGTATTTGCGTAATACTTAAAAACTATACAATTTAGACCCAGCAACCCTTGTACTGGTGAAATTGCCATTTTGACAGTCATAGCCACGTGACTGTCCTAAGCACCGAGGCCATTGACCAAATAAATTAATGATCAAAATCCACAATTCATTAATCTCTTTATAATATTTTTAAACGTATACATACGTAAATAAAGTTTTACAATAAAAGTACAATAAATATAAAAGAGCTGATGTGACGATTATTTTTTAACTGTATAAGATTGCTCAAAAGTCTGCTCTTTTTTGAAAAAAATGTAGGACCTGTAATTTGATTTATATTATTGTTAATAATTTTTAAATATTTTTAGCAGCTTTTTCTTAACCCCTTGGGCTCACTAGCCAACTTATAGAAAATTTTAGTTCCATTCAGGACTTTTGAAACACTCTGTATTTACATTTCATATTAAATGATGCCCAATTGCACAATTATTACCTTTTTTACATAAAAAAGTAAAATTCAACAAAAACTCTAATGTTATT
>JAHBCN010023571.1:0-12510 GCA_019359885.1 Listronotus oregonensis | reverse complement strand
AAAAAAAAATTAAGATAAAAAGATAAAATAAAAAAATTTTAATTTTTGGAAAACCCATTTTGATTTTTTTTGGGGTTTTCAAATTTTATTGCAAATTTCCAAAAGGGGCCAAAAATATTTGGAAGGCCAACCCTTTATTTTGAAAAATACTTTGTAAAGAACATTAAAATAGGCTGCACCGGATACCGAATCAAGTCATGTTTGGTGTAATAAATGGTTGCGACTGGATATCAATTCTAATAGATTTTTTGAGTCACGGGCATAAGTTAGTGGCTTTTTTGGTTGCTCCAATGTAAAAAAATATATTAAAATAAAGCGAAAACAGATTTTGAAAAATTGGGATATTTATTGCCATGAGCGTACAAAAGTAAGGTTTTTAATATGTCACATATCAAAAATCATATAAAAAAAATCCTGTAACCGAACTTAATCAAATTTGTACAATAATTAAATTGTATAATATCTTGATTCTGACAGATTGTGTGGCTTATAGGCAAAGCCTTTTAAGGGCTTAATATGGAAAACATTTATATAAAAAAACTACGATATTTGAAAGAAATTAAATTGGTGTAATAATTATTGGTCAAGTCAAGGCCTTAATTGTAACATACTGTATGAGACACTGGCGTCCAATAAGAAAGAAAGTTCATAAAGGGCCAGATGTGAAAAAAAATACGACAACAAAACTTGGGAAGTGGTTGAGATAAGGTCTTTATATTATCAACATTATGAAATACCTAATATTTTTATTCAGTAACTTAAGTTTTTAAATCTCAAACCTTCTTCTTTCTTCTTTCTCTTTATTCTCTATTATAACAAAATAAAAAATAATTATTAAAAGTCAATTTACATAAAATAAAAATAGCAAATAAAAGAATACCCTAGGAAAATTCGCATATTGACAAAAAAAAACACGTTATCCCATAGTTTCTGAGAAAAAAACATTTAAATTAGTTGGCAGGTTCAGTTTAGAAAACGCAATGTTTTATAAATTTTTTATGCTTTCTACAGGCCCTTTACAGAATAATTTTAGATTTAACCTGCTGACTTAAATTAGCATACTTTATGAAAGAGTTTTTTATAAAATTTTCGTGTTTATTAGACAGGGAGTAAAAAATTTATAACTAAAAATCTCTAAAACATCGCCCTTTTAATTTAACTTATTTCGATAGTATTAATCATATTTTTTTGGGGAATTACCAAGCCTATACTAAATTAAAATATGTATAATATTTATATTTATTTAATTATTAAAGTACGTAACTATGTTAAAATTTTTGTTAACAAAATTAATAATTAATCAATATTTATCTCTAAAAATTCTGAGAATTGGGTAAAATATAACGATGTCTAGGTATTTTAAAGAATAACTTTTTTTTATTAGTCAATTTATGATATTTAGTAATGCAAATATCGGAAAAAATATTGGGCTATAAAGATATTGAGGCATTGTGCGAGACCTACACCCTCAACATGTTAAATTTATTACGTTAAGTAATTTATAAATAACCGGCTGATTTTTGCACAGTTGCTGCATAAATAATAGTAAAATATTATGGTTATACTTGTCTACAAAAATCAAGGCTCTTTGGCCCTGGCCGCCGCCCTAAACATATTTCACGCATGTCCTATCAAAAATGCTCCAAATCTCAGAAATTTAGAAGATAAAAAGAGTTACGCAAAAATGAATCCACTTACGAAATTTTAAAGAAGTATTTTTTATTTTAAAATCTAAAGCTGACTTGATGCCTAACTTATTTATCCTTAATAAACTACAAACAGAGTTACTCTAAATAGTATAATCTTTCAGTGCATAACACAAAATTTTATAAAGACTTACTTTAACACAAAAAAATTAAATAAAACAGAGATTTCAAATATCTTTCAAAACACCTCATTATTAGACATCGTTTTTTTATTACTTATAACCTTAAAAATGCTAAAAGTATTTCTTCAAAGTATGGTAAAAAGTACGTATTTAATAAAAGGCTTTAGAAAACCCTCAAGGAAACCTTTGGAATTGACGGCTTTTTGTTAACGTTTATTAAATGTAGCTTTTGGAAATATTTTTTATGTTATCTTTAATATTATTTAATTAAGTTTTACAATTATATATTGTTATATCAAAGCAATATAAGACAATATTTAAAAAATAACTACTTAAAAAATATCTTTTTCTATGGTTGAATTAAAAAAAAAATTTAATTATTTTATGGCTAATATTGAAAGTTTTAATACACGGATATAGAAAATAATTTTTTGACCAACAAGGGTATTAGAACGGGCAATTATTAATAAAGGCCATTTAATTTAAGAGTTAAGATCATTAGTCGCTAATTAATGCTTAAGTTAGTTACAATATTTTTTTAAGCGATTGTTTTGATATTTAATTGTAAAAATTATAATTTTTCTTAAATTTTTTTTGAGTTCTATTTTAGTCCTAGGCAACCAGCTTGACGGATGTTTTAAAGATTGTTATTTGAATAAAAAAGTTATAAGTAGCCTATGTATTAATTTGTGTAATTTTAGTGGTCAATATTATAATCGGTAATTATTAAAAAAATATTCATTATTAAGGGCTATAAATGCATGATTTTTTGCACAATAATAATACTTATAAACAAACGATCGCCAAAGTAGATATTTTCCTAACCAGTGCACAAAGAAAAACTTTTCCACAGGTAAAAGTTAGACGAACAAGGCAAGTTTACATAAGCAATAAGAACGGCAACAATAATTTCCGCACTTTTTGGAAACGATATATTTTTACTCTGAACTTTTATAAATTACGAACTTACCATAAATGACCAAAAATATGTATTTTTAAAACATATTATAACATCCATTAAGTTTGAACTAATAACAATAAAAAAATTAATTTTGCTTTAAAGACTTTATGTTTTACCTATCTATTATTGATCTATAATACCTTAGGAACGGAATATGTTATGATAGCAATAATACCTGCTACACCTAGGTATTATAAGCGGGCATTATGATAATGCCCGCTTATAATGCCCTAATGCGCTAATATGGAAATTTTATTGCTTATCCAATTTTATTTCTCTCACAATAAAGATCAAGTTTATACAAAAAATAATTTTTTCTTTAAACAATACTAAAAAATTTAAAATTTATTTCCAAAATAAAAATTACATTTGAAATGTCCCGGAAAAAAGTAGCTGATCCCACTATAGAATGGTCGGTTTTTTTGTGATGGTAGCAGGGTGGTGCACTAACGCTAATTTGTATAGAAGAAATCCCTTAAAGAATTTTCAATAGTCGATACGGAATTAACCCCGGAATTAACTGAATTGGCAATCATTTTGGCTACTTTGTTTTTGGATGAAATACTTTCTTCTATATATCCTTCAGCTACTGGAGGCTTTTCCATTTCCCATGTTGTTTTAGCGTTTCAAACGAAGCAACTGCCTCAACAAGTAAAGTTGACGATGTGCGACGCAAACAGTGGCCGGTAAGCTTCTGCATTATCCAATTTTTAAAAAATTTTTCGATCAATGTTGGGACGCTTCCTATGGTATTTTTTCCAATGGGTTGACTGTACATCGACCTTTTCTATAGGTAAGAAAGAATCTTCGCTCCTTTATTCCAGCTGGCCCTTTAAAGTTGTGTACTTTTTTATTAAATTTAAAGCGCCTAAATCTTCTTCAATGATAGAAAAATTTTTTTAAGTTAATTTTTTTGTTTCTGGTACCTTTAAACCCCCAAAACTGTTCCTCTATCTTCAATGTCATCAATGATTTTTTGTACCAAGTAGATATCATCAGGAGCCCTTTTTTAATAAATTTTAATATTTGTTCTCCTTCCAAAATTTTTTTGACTTTTGGGACGTACCTTTTTTGACCTAATTTTAAAAAAAAATATGAGACGATGGTATTGCGAAATGTCTATATTTTCATAGACCATCAACGTAGCCTTTTGGGGGGGAATACTTGGTCCAGAGAGGGGTTCGAACTGTATTTTTCCGACTAAAAATAATAAAGTTTGTTAAACATATGTATTAAAAAAAAAATCAATAATTTACCAGTTCCTGGAAAAATGCCATTAAAAGTTTTCGGTTATTTGAAGAATTGCGTTCGCATCTTTCCAAATATCAAAAATGCCATACTCCTGATCATACTGTTGCCTTGATTTAACTGGCAAAAGATTTTCGGTCGCTTTTATGGCCTTTTCTCTTATATTTTGTGGAATTTCTTCCATTTTGAAAAAATTGTTAAATAAAAAACCCAATTAACACCAGTCATTATCTACTTACGTATACATACAGGTGCAACTTATTTTTTATATTGCGAATAAATAATGTAATTAGTCATTAAAAAAATTTTTTTTTGGGAAAACAAAAACATTGTATGCTTTTTACGGGCTTTTTTTGACTAAAATTTCCCATCAGGTCGAAACCCAGCCCCCGGGCCAGGGGGCCCCCCGGGTATTTCGACCTTCAGGGCATTATAGTCACAGTAACGCCCTTGATACATAAACAGCTAAAAGGTTTACTTTAAACCCTTTTTATCCACCCGTCAAAATTAAACTGACAAGTTGATCTGTTTTTAAATTAAATGTATGTGACTTTTTTTTCTACATCAATTGTTATTTATTTTTTAAACTATATTTTATCAATAAAGAATATTGGATACTAATACCAACCAAAATATATATTTTCCTCTCTATTTCCAAGATTAAAATTGCTTTTTCGGGCATCGGAAATTTCAGATTTAGACATAAAGGGGCAAAAAACTACGTCATAAATTTTTCAGCTTTTTTGAATTTGTGCCTTTTGTTACGATTTATTAAATGGGATTCTGAGGGTTTTTTATTGACCTTTCTTTATTACATAATTATCGCTAAAATTTTATCGCTGATGGTCCAGAAAATTTAAAAGTATTATGGTCACAGACCATATAGTACTATTGTTGCCTTTATAATTTTAAAATTTCAAATAATTAATTTTAAGTAATTAAAATTTTTAGAAGTTATTAGGTTTCTGTGAATTTTAAACTTATATAAAATTTGTAAAGCTACATTGTGACAAAAAATTTCATAAACGTCATTATAATAAATACTTTTTATATTAAATGTTTTTAATTCTTTGTACAAGTAAATATTTATTATTTATACCACCGTTTTAACAGACCTTATTACTTAAAAAAATAAAAACTTTTTTTAAAAACCCTAAAAAAATAAGAATAAAAAGTATTATTCCAACAGAAGTAAATCATATTAAATGGATTATAAAAATTTAAATAAAAGTATATCATACTTGAATAAATCAGAGTGTTATTTTACATTTGGTGTAAAGTCTTATATTTTTTTTTAAAAGCATTAAGAAAAAAAATTGGGGAAACAGTTCCGGGGGACCAGAAATTATTTATTGTTTTAAAATTGGCCAAGTGATGCGAAAATGGTACTTCAAAAAACTTGTGCAGCAACAATAAAAAAAATTTTAAATTTGTGCTGATACCTCATCCAAAAGAATTTGCTATAAATGCGATACATGATTTACTTTTGTTTAAAAACTTTGTGGTTGTTAAACGAAACGAAATTAAAGGTAGATTTGTAGACTTACCTATACTGGGTCACAGGCGAACCGGATGATCTTCTCGATCTCAAGATCAGAGCTGTTCTCAACCCCCCGCGTTACTACTTCCCTTTGGGGGGGGGATTTTTTGGTCTTTTTAGCACCACCCCATTTGTTGAGAGCGGTTATAGGGTGAGGACCTATGGAAAGGAAATTTTTAATTAATCTTTGGGTTTTTCCCCAAAAAACCTTTAAAAAAAAAAATAAATTATATTTATATCGGCATATAATTATCTTAATATTTAGAACAAATGTTTAAAGGGCGTTTTTTGAGGTCAAAATAGGTTTTTTTATAAACATGTGTCCAAAATGCACTTGCTTTAAGGTTCTGTCACAAAGGTTGGTAAAAAAATAGATTTTTAACCGTAGCTGGTTCTGTTTAATTCCCAGAAAATTTGCATTTTCCATTTTAGGCGTTTTATTTTTTTTGTTTAAAAAACAAATTTTGGGGAGATTAAGGGGGTACATATAATATAATCAAAATTTTATTTAAGCGTATGAGAAGCCGGATTATAAGGGGGGGCCCTTGAAAAATTTTTAAAAATCTAAAAAAAAAAAAAGGAATTGGTTGGCTGCCTATTTTATTATAGTCTATTAGCATTTTTTTTAACTATATTTTAAAATTAAATAAAAACCAAAAAAAAAAAAAAATCAATATTGACAAACGAAATGTGGTTATTTAAAAAAGTGAATCAACAACTTTAAAAATTTAAAAAACACGTCGTCGCAGCCAATTTCCCCTTTTTTTTTTTTTTATTAATCCCAAAATTGCTTCCCTTTTTTCTTAATTTTTTTTTGAAAAACCGTTAGTTGTCCCAAAAAAAGAAAAAAAACCAAAAAAATTTAAAAATTTTTTTTTGACCAACTTGCTCAAAATAGTTTAAATTTTTTTAAAAAATTTTAGTGTACTTTTAAAATTTTTGCCATTAAAAGTGTTTATTTTTCTTAATTCCCCGTAACGGGGTTTTTTCCTTTTTTTTTAATAAAAAAAAAGCGCCCCCAAAAAAAAATTTTGTTTTTTAGGGGTTTTTCCCCCGGGGGGTTTAAAAAAAGAACTTACGATGACTATAGCTCGAAGGAGTACATTTTAGAACACATGTTTGTGTAACTTTTCTACAAAAGATAATAGTTTAAAATTTAGCAATAAAAAGGTAAAGAGGCATCTGTTTAAAACTAATCGGATGTACATTATTACTTTTTTTTTCACCCCAAAGGGGAAAAGGGTACTTCTAACTAAACTGGTTGATAAAATAAAATAAAATAAAATAAATAATTTGGGATTTCCTGTTTATCGGGATGTTTTTTTTTTAAAAAGAGGTAAGGAGGTAATGCATAACTAATTAAATAAAAAAAATCTTTATAAGTTATGTACCTTTTTTAAATTTTTTGTAGGGCGTAACAAAGTGATACGTTTTCGTTTACAAAAAATCAGTTAAAACTTATTTAGGTAATTTAAAAGGGTCAAAAAACCAAGCCAATTGTTAACATAAGAACTTTAAAATTGTTAGTAAGATAGATTATTTTGTATCTTGTAAAATGTTGTGCCTCTTGTTCTAATAACTATGGGAAAGATATAACACAAATAAGTAATTTAAAAAAAACCCAATTTTTGCTCTGATCTTGATGGCCCCCCGGACACAAACATGTAATTTTTTTCTGGTGGTGAAATGTGGATGTCATTTTTAAAACTATATCGTTTTTTCGAGTCTGGCAAAGTTCGCAAACCTCGAGTGTTGGGGTGAAGTCATTTTTGTAAACACCTGAAAAAAATATTTTATTTTTTTTTTTTTGGGGGAAAAAGTCCACGAAAACTGAAAGCACAAGTATCAAAGGATCTTGTGTGTCTTGAGTTAAGTAAAAGGCAGCGTATTAACAGGCATCTTAACGATCTGGAGATTTGAAGAAAAAGGGTAAAATATTTGCATAAAGTTGGCACTCCTTGTGGCTCTATTTTTCTAATAACCCAAAAAAAAAAAAAAACTTGTGGTAGACGCTCTTCTGATATGTTAAGGTTCATTGAGTATACAGATTAGAATGAGTAAAGAACTTGTGGATTGAAAGGAGGCTTTTTGAAGCCTCTATGGCTACAAAAACAGTGAGTTTATGCCAATTGAGATAGTTCTTAAAAGTAACAGATAATTTGATTAAAAGACAAATTAAAGACTTAAGCACAAAGTTAACGTAGAAGTCAGTAGAAGAGAACTATTAAGGTACGCATCATGCTAGTCCAGGTAAATATCGTTGAATATATCTGAAATTTAACAAAGAGCTCAAGAAATATGTCCCAAGTAAAGATAACAAATAAAAAGCATTTGCTGAGGATCTTTTGTAATGAATCAATAATCGTCGATAATTAAAAGGGTAATTACTAAACTCTTCTACCTTTTTTTGAAGATAATTGCTCATATGCTATATGTCCCACATAAATCTGCTTGATGTAAAATATGATTTCTAACAGAAGAAGAAGCATTACATGGAAGGAGAAAATTTATTTAAAAAACAAGTTTAGAATGTATTTAGTGCAAAGTGTTAACAACAAACAAATAGTGTTTGTCAGGTTTTATTTAAAAAATTAAAAATATTTTTTTTTTAATAACGAGAACACTGATAGTAATAAGCTTAGTACTAATATTTTTATCTTTAAAAGTATAATACGCATAAGCTTAATAATAAATTAGGGTTTTTTGGTAATTATTTTATTACAATTGTTTTATATTATTTTATATATCTAATTTTTATGTGTAGGACTACTAAAATGGCTACTTTTCTCATATAATTATTTTGTTTTAACTCTTTTTTAGTCACGATTTTTAAATATTTTATTTAATCAATTATACAGATAAAGGAATGTTAATAACAATTTTATATTATTTGTGAAAATAAGTGTTTAAAACATTTTATTATTTTTAATTCTGGTTAAAATAATTCCACTAAATAGTTAGTCTAGAACTCTATTTAAGACAACCATTGTTTTAAAAAAAATTTTTTTTTTTTAAAATTTGTAAGTTTTATCTTTGTTTTTTTTGGGGGAAAAAATTTTGTTTTGACTTTTAAAAAAAATCCTAGAGATAAGTATATTTACTTATTTTTTAAAAAACTACGGATCGTTAAAGCCAAAAAAATATGAAATTTTAAAAATTTAAAATTTTTTTTTGTAAAACAAGTATAAATATCATTATTTTTAAAAATTTTTTTTAAAAAAAAATTTTAAAGGGTTTTTTTTAAAGCAAGATATTTTATTTAAATAATTAGCTTATCACAATGTTAGCAAAATTTGAAAATTTTTGGGAAAAGGTAAAAAAAAAAGACATATTTTTAAAATAGATATAGAAAAAAAATAATTAATTTAAAAAATAAAGTGGTAACTTGTTTTTTCAACAGACTAAAAGCTCTTGTGTAAATAAACTCAAATAATCTATTTTGTATTGGCTTAGAACTGTGTTATAAGCTAAATGTTGTTTTTCGAAGTTTTTGTACACTTTTTAAACTATAAAAAATAAAAAAATAACAAAGACCTGTTAGAAAGAATATAGTTAAAAAAAAATAATGTTTAAAGAACATATTGTTGACAATATTATAATGGGAATGTTGGTATAGCAGAAAGGTTTTGCTTTTTTAATTTTTTTTTTTTTTTAAAAAAAAAATTAAATAAAAGAATTTGTAAAAAGAAGAGATTATACCATAAAACTTCAGACTATGTAGTTCGGGTAATTTGCCATTTGTAGAAAACATATTATTTTAAAGACTAAGAAATTTTTTCTTATTATAGATATATTTAACTTAGGTTGTTAATGTCTTTTCCTAGTCAAGACATATTATGCATGCTTTAACATGGTCCAAGTTACATAAAATAACCTACAGATAATTATTATCAAAAAAGCTTTTTCACTACCTTCTAAAAGCAACTGTTATATTGAGATACCTGGTTACCAAAAAAAATATATAAGACAATTCTAAAAAAAAAAACAAAAGGCTATTTCAAAAATAATATTTTCAGTTACTTTTAGTCAAATTATAGCCAAAGAAAAAAAAAATCATGTTTTTTTTATAGGTCCACTGTTATTGAACATTGGGTAAATAAATTATTTTGTATTCGTATATTAGTTTTTTTTTTTTTTTTTTTTTTTTTTTTTTTTTTTTTTTTTAAAATAATATTTTTTTTTTTTTTGTTTTTGAAAAAATTTTTTCCTTTTTAGTAAGGTTTTTTTAATACCCCTTTTCCTATAAAAGTACAAGTATATTGGAAACTAATACAATAGCGTCCAGTTTGCTTTGTTAAACGTTTAAATTGCATATTTATTGGATTTACTACTTATATTAAGTATATAAACAACACACAAGTTTAAAACAAACTAAACCACATGAAATAATTATTAAACGCAATTTCCGTTCGGAGGAAAAAAAATCTAATATTTTAAAAACCCAAAAGTTTTTAAAAATAAATGATATTAAAATTTTAAAAAATTAAACAATAACTGCTTTAAAGTCACCTGAATAGACTTGCCAACGTCAATTCTAGTTAATTTAAATTAGTAATTTAAAAGCTGCTTATTTTATAAATAATTAATTATTTTAAGAAAATGGAATTATTATGTCTTTTGATTCTCTAACTTGTATTAAGCCCCTTTTAAAGGTAACAGTGAGTCATAAATAGTTATTAATAGGATTAAAATTAATCCCATAAGAATTGTTACAAAAATTTTTAAATTTTAAATGAAAAATTATAAAGTTAAAAGATTGTAAATTAATGGAAGTATTTACTTAAAAAAAATTTTAAATATTCTACAAACCGCTAAAAAAAAAAAAAATCAAATAACAAAAAAACGTTAATAGGGAATACATAACATGTTAGTCGTTTATAAAGCTAGCAAGTCTAAAACCTCGCTGCAAGAATTTTTAAGATAATAACAAGTTGTTTATTTTTTTTTATTTAGGTATGTTCTATCTCTGATTGTTTTCTATATTTTAGCACATGGACTAATAGTTTGGGGTAGTTTAAAATGGTGCAATCCTCACGATTATATTTCTGCTTTGGCAGAAAATTTGTATGCCTTAATGTCTAAAAAAAAAAGATATAATTTTAACATGCAATATTTTTTTTAAAATCTTAATATAAATTTTATATTTAAATATGTATTTTTTTTTTTTTAAACTAAATATTCCCAAAATGAAAAAAATTTTTTTCTTTAGCAATTTGTTAAAGTGTGCACTCCTTTTAAAAAATTTTAAAAATTTTTGTGAACGTCAAATAATTTTTAGGGGAAAAAAAATAAAAATAAACATACTTTACATTAAAAATTTTTTTTACTTTTTTTAAAAAAAACCCGTTTTTAAAAAATTTTTTGGTTTTTGTTATATTATTAACACGTTTATAAATATTTTGCAATATTTGCAAAATTTTTTATTTTTTTTTAAAACCATTAGGGTTTTTTTTTTATTTTTTTTTGTTTAGAATCACATTTTTTTAAATAGCCTAACGCTAAAAAAATTTTTTTAAAGTATACAAAGTGGTACACTGTGCATCTATAATTGTATCTATTTTTTTTAACCGTTTTTTAGTTACAATTCTTAAATATTTAATTCAATTTATTTAACAGATAAGAGAATCTTGCTAATAATTCATATTGTTTGTAAAAACAAGGGGTTCTTTAAATTTTATTATTTTTAATTCTGGTTAAAAATTTACTAAATAATTTTTTTAAAAAATCTTTTAAGGGCCCAAACATTGTTTTAAAAATCTTTTTTTTTTTAAAATTTTTTTGGGTTTTTTCTTTTTTTTCTTGTAGCTAAAATGTAACTTAAACTTTTATTTTGACTTTAAAACTCCCCTAGAGATAAGTATAAATTTCTTATTTTAAGAGAACTAGGGGTCGTACAAGTGATAAGATATGGAAAAAATTTTAATTTTTTTAAATAAAAAAAAGTATAAATATTATCATTTTTTTAGGTTTCATTTAAAATGTTATCGAGAATGAATATTTTTTTAAGAATGTATTCCAAAAAAGATATTTAATTTAAATATTGAGCTTATCAAAATGTTAGCAAAGGTTTTAAAATTTTTTAAAAAAGGGAAAAAAAAAAAAAATATTTTTGGAAATAAAAAAAGAACATAAATTTTAAAAAAAATTTTTAAAAAAAAAGGGTAACATGTTTTTTCAACAGACCAAAAGCTCTTGTGTAAATAAACTTAACTAATTTATTTTGTATCGGTTTCGAACTGTTATTTAAGCTTTATGTTGTTTTTCAAAGTTCTTTCTTGTACACTTTTTTAACTCTGAAAGATTAAAAAAAAACTAACAAAGATCTGTTAAAAAGAATATAAGGTAAAATAAAATTATCTTTAAAGAATATATTGTTCACATTATTAATAATGGAAAAATGCAACTGTTGGTATAGTAGAAAGGATGGGTATTTTTTTTTTTTTTTTTTTCTTTTTTTAAATTTTAAAAAAAATTTATAAAAAAAAAAAAAAAACCATAAAAACCCCCCCAAAAAAAAAGTTTGGGTAATTTTTCCATTTGTGGGGAAAATATATTTTAAAAACTATTAGATTGCCAATGTCTTTTCCTAATCCAGCTGTATAAATACCCCCAGATTTTTAAAAAAAAATTTTTTTCGCCATTTTAAAGTCAAATGTTTTTTTGTAATACCTGGTTAAAAAGATAGTTTTACGACTAACTGAAAAAAAAAACCAAAAGGGGGGGGTTTAAAAAAAAAAATATTTTTTTTTTTCAAAAATTTGCCCCCTTAACTTTTTTTTTCATATTTTTCCAAAAAAAGTACAAGTATATTGCAAACTAAAAATAATATCCCGGGGTTTTTTTTTTTTAACTTTTTAAAAATTTATATTAATTGGATTTATTACTTATTTTTTTTATATAAACAACACACAAGTTTAAAAAAAAAATAAACCA
>JAHBCN010023570.1:0-12474 GCA_019359885.1 Listronotus oregonensis | reverse complement strand
TTAAGCTTAACCCTTCCTTTAAAATCTATGCTATGCCGATAGGCGCGCTCTATTTTTTAGGGGTGAAATCTTCCCTTTTTTGCAAAAACTTTTATATTAAAGCTTAAGTCACATAAAATTAGGCTTATATAAATTGAAAAATAAGTATTTAATTCTTTAAAACATTATTTAGTATATTTCAACCCTTAAAAATTAACCCTTATTATTATTTATTAAAAAATTGTTTATCCTAGAAAATTTAACATATTATCACAGAGCTGAAATTACAAGAAATCTGACAGCTTAAAAGTAATATTTCATTTGTAATTTTTTAATCCTTAAAAATTCACTCCCTACAAAATTACAATGCCAAAAATAGTACAAAACCGCGGATCAAAAAAATGCATCGAATCGTTTTTAAAATGCTCCAATAAATTGGTTTTTTAAAAATAACTCCTTCAGTTTTTGTGAAAAAAAAAGTTCTTTAAAAAACCATTTTGTGGGTTTTTTCAAAAGCTATAGAGTCCTCTATATTAAAACTATTAAAAACACTTACTTTTTTAAAGGAGTGAGTTTAAAGGGCTGAAACAATGTAGTGCTTGTCTATACACAAGCGTTTTAAACGTTTATATCTCAATTAATTTTTGTCACACATTAAATTGTAAAATAGCAAAACGTTTTTAATTTAAAAAGCTACAATTTAATATTCTGGTAATTTTTATGTATCTTCCTTACTTTTTGGGTTTGTTTTGAAAAAAAGTCATTTTTTATTAAAATTCTGAAATTTTACTTTCACTTGCAGCTCAATTTTTTTCAAAATTAATCAATTTACATCGGTTAAAATTTTAGAATGTATATATGATACATAGATAAAGAGAATTGAAAAATGGGCTACGACTTGTTTTCGAAAATTTTTGCACTGAAAAATTTTTGGTCTAACACTATTTTAATCATAACTCACTTCGTTTTTGTTATATACTTTTTTTTAAAGAAACTTCTTTGCAAATGCTTTAAAAAAGTTATTATTTATCTTCCTCGAAAAATACGTAGAGTGTGTGTTATTTACCTTTAAAACTTTGAAATTTTGTATTTGATGAATAACAGCTAACTTTTAACAAACCACAACTTGGTTTTTATTGGTCCCACAACAATTACAAAAAAAAAAAACACTTTTTTTACGGGTTTTTTTGATAAAATGCATACTTATCAAGTTATTTTAAAAAACCGATTAAAAACGTTGATTTTATCAACAAATAACTCCGACTTTCGATCGCAAATTAAATCAAAAAGTTTGCATTTTAAAAAAAAAAAAAATGCATAAAAAATTTTTATGCTTAGAAATCACTTTTCTATTGACTCCTGTGTTAAAAATATTTTGAGTTTTTCCCCCTACCTACTGTCAAAATTTAAAATAATTTTATGCATTTTAAAAAAATTGACAGGCAAAGTGGTTCTTTTCCCGGACTTATTCGTAATATACACGGTACTAAAGTCTTTTGCTTTTTCCCCTATTTTTAATACACTATCCAGCTACATTTTTTTTTTATTTGTTTACCATCGTTTTTTTTTTGAAAAATAAAGTTTTAAATATACTACTATACTTTTTAAAATTAATGTTTGTTTTTACTGACAATAATAACAATTTGTCAATAAAAAGTAAAAAATTTTTAACTAAATCAAACTTAATTACCTTTTTTGTAAATTTTTAACGACAAATAAATGGAATCGTTGAACTGTTTTATTTCAATTTATTTCCGTAAAGTGCTTCGTAAAAGTTAAATTAAATTTGTTTTAAAAGTTGGAAAATTGTTTTTTAAAGAATTAACCTTCGAACTATAGCGGATTTAGTGTTTTAAGTAGTGTGTAAATAAAATAAATAATTGAGGGAAAAATAAAAAAATTTAATGTTTAATTTTTTAAAAAATTTTTAAAATACACCCTAATAAGGTGTTGTTGCCCTTTTAATCCTAACCAAAAGAAAGGAAATATTATTAATGAAAATTAAAGAATACCATGGGTGAGATTCCAAAGGTTTACGTGGCACTTAAAATACGTTTAGTACGTTATACAAAGTAAGACAAAAAAATAACAGCAAAAAATCCTCTCTCATACAAAAACCCAAAATGTGTAGAAGCTTAATTAAAATGGGTCCCAAGAAAGAAACTGTAACTTTTCCAGGGGGTTACTGAACTATCCTGACAGAGATACAGCTAAACTTTACTTGGAAACCCCTAAGCAACCTTCGCCTAATCACGGGCGTTCTTACTGGACATTGTCAACTGCAAAACCCCCTTTTTTTGGGTATAAATGACACACCTCTGTGTAGAGGTTGTGAACAGAGTCTATTAATCTAAAGGGGTTATGCCCCCCCTTGAGAATGGGGGTAGCAAAAGTCCAAAAACGTGAGGGGGTGAAAAGTACCTCTTAAAGTTTGGGGGCCCTGTCGGGTAACTCTTTAAAAATTACTAGCACTCCTGTGGACAGAGTCGTGCCACAAGTCGAAGTTTTTATATGGGGTTATTTTTACAGTTGCAAATATTTGTGTACAGAGTTATATTTTATTGGTTTTGACTGTTTTTTCTATATTTTTTTGGTAGTGTTTAGTCGTGTAGTTTTAATTAGTCCTTAGGTGCAATAGACCAAAAAGTTGTGTTTCCCATAAGGTTTCTGTTATTTTTCTCGGGCATGTTAAAAAAAACGATTTTTATATGTCTTCCAAAAAAATTTTCAAAAGGGAGTGATTATGAGATCCTGATAAAAAAAGGAAAAAAGGGGATTAATAAAAGAAGGTAAGGTAAAAAATATGATATAAACCTAATGCTGCTATTACAAAAAAAATTTTTTATTTTAGCAGTTCCATTCAGTTTGCATTATTACACCTCAGATAACAAAAACCCGGGGGTTTTTTAAATTCCCCCAGTGACTCTTCACAACTTTTTGGGTGTAGTTAACAGTTTTTTTAAAATAAAATTAAATTTTTTTTGGGGGTTTTTTAATTATAGTTATTTGTTGTCAAGAAAGTAAATAGCAATATTGACTTCTTTACCTAGAACTGATCAACTTTAGGTATATGCATTAATGTACCCTTAGTGTGTATTTAATTTTTTTTTAAATTTTTTTGACATTTTTTAAAATTTGCGGTTAGTTTTTTTTCAAATTTTTTTTTTTAAAATTGGGATTTATTTTATTTTAAAAATTAATTTTTTTTTTAGATTTGCCTTTTACAAGTTTAAAATTAACTGATGGGAAAACCCACCTTTCACTAAAAAAGTTTTTGTTTAGATTGTGTAGTATGAAGTGGACTGCGGGGAACTTGTAAGTAAGTTAAACTTTCGAGTACCAAATAAGAACACGAGATCAAATTTTTTTGTTTTATCTTGGAAGGGGGTGCCAACAAACTATAAATGAAATTTTTGTGTTTGTGTTAAAGGATTTTAATCTTAAAAAGATTTTTTTTTTTTTAGAATATGAAGTGTGTACCACAAAATATTAAATAATACCACTAATACTGTGTTTATTTCTTCCATATCAAAATTTTTAAAAAGTAAAAATTTAAGTTGTATTTTATTTAATTGTTCAGTTGTAAATGTAGTGTTTGTAGTTGTAAAACAAATAAAATTTAGTTTTTTTGCAATAAAAACCCGTATTCACATTTTTTTAATTAAAAAAAATTCATTTTATTGCCAAAGTGGAAAATTTTGCTATTATTCTGCAATATGAAGATGCTGTATGGTCCGTAAGTAAATAAATAACTATTTTTTAAAAGTAACAAATTAGTTTTTAAAAAAAAATTTAAGATTAATAGACAAATTTATATATTTATGAAGTAATAAAAAAACTCCGTCATAAATTCCAAAAAAAAAGTTATTTTTCTATGGTTTCCCGATCTATTTGAGTTGGATATTTTGTAATCTTACAAAGATTTAGATACCTTTGTAAAAGCCCATTTCTGATCCGCCTTACAGAAAGTTTCCTTCCTTATCCACCGAAGGGGTGGGGGAAACTGTCTTCCTTCTGTAGTATTTTCACAGTTTTGCTTGGACGAGTTGGCCAGTATAATTCCTTTTCTGCAGCTCCCAACAGAGCAACGGGTAGTGCAATTTTTTATCCTTTTTACAGTTCAGCTAAGGGGCCCCCGAATTTCCCCGCCTTTGTTCCTTCATCCCTGAGGTCAAGCAGGAACCTGCTACCGGGAAAATTTTGATCTTGAAAATAAACTTTTTTACCACTTTTTAGACCCCCACGGGGGGTTCATACTAGGCACAGCCTTCGCGGACTTTCCAAATAAAAAAATAATTTAAAACCCCCAAACTTCTTTACTTGCTCAAAAATTTTATAAACCAATATAGATGGGTATTATTAAAGAAAAAAAGGGTTTTAATCTTCAATATCGTGTGTTTAAAAATAGAGTAAGTATTTAATTATAACAAATTAGCAATCAGTACTTTCTACTTTTTAAATTTTTTTTCCCATTTTTAAAATATTTAATGTAGTAGATCCCTTAAAAACCAGGGGGAATTTTTTAAAACAATTTTAATTTATTTTTTGAAATAAAAATTTTTTTTTGTCGGAAAAAGGTTTTTCGTTTCCATCAATTCACCTACCCCCTAAAATAACTCCTGGGTTTTGAACAGAAACAAAGGGGAGCAAAACCCCTTTGATTAATAAACTCTGGTTTAAAGGAAACAAGGGGTGGAGCAATCCTTTTTTCCTGCCCCCGTCCGAAAACCCAGTAGGGATTTTTTTTTTGGCCCGAAAAAAAAATGAGGGGGGCCCCCTTTAGGGGGAAAAGGGCCTACTGAGGTTTTGGGCAGTGATGTTGATCACCCTCCGATTTTTAGAACAGATCAGATACAGATTTTGGGGAACCAATTTTTTTATTTTTTTTTTTTTTGAGAAAAACGCTCTTTTCTTTTTTTTTTTCGAGGAGAAAACTTTTTAGTCATATGCAGCAACTTCTATTGGCAACCCTTTGACCAGAGCGAATTCCACCCCTATCATCTTAAATGGAAAGGATGGTCGAGTTGAACCTTGTTTGAAAGCACTTTCAATTGTCTTAATGTACATTGTACATACTTACATTATTAAGCCGTTTCGATTTAGTGGTTTTTAAAATACAGAGTGTCCAAAGAAAAGCAAAATGTTTAATTTTTGCTGCTTAAAAGGATTTGTGAACAATAATGACCCTGTACTTTATTTCAAAAAAAAATTTTTAGCCCACCATTTTGCCAAGCCTTGACCAGGCGTTGCAGTTAGGGATCGTGCGTTTCACCTCTAAAATCTAAAAAGGAAAGACGGGCCAAGTAGTACCTACATTAGCTCATTTGGTGCAGGGGTTTTTAGTATGGGTGCCCCTTGGGGGAACACTTTTATGTGTTTTTTTTTTTAACTTCCAAAATAAGGGGAAATAATAAATTTATGTAAGCAAAGTTTTTAGGTATTCCAATTTATATTTGAAAAAAAATATATTTTCATATAAAAAAGGTTTTACCCTATGGCCTATGCAAAAAAAAATATGAAATGCTTGTTTTTTATTTATTAAATTGTCTCCTTTTCATAAGGGTCTGAATAAACTTAACTTAAATAGGATAAATTTTTTATAATAATTGATTTACGGAGCCCAAATTATAGGTAAATTTAAAACCAAATTTTTATTAAAAAAAAAAGGGGGATCCCTCCTCATACCCCAAATCAGGATTTTTTTTGTAGTCACATGGGCAGTAAAGTGTATGCCCTCTAACCAGAGTTTTAAAAAAAGTTTTGAAAGGGGATAAAATTTTTAAGGTAATTAAATTACTTTTGGGGAAAAGTATGTATTATTGCGGGGAAAATAATGATAACCATTTTCAACATCTTTTAAAAAATTTATAGTCTTGTTTGGGTTTTGTAGCGGGGAAAATATTTTAATTTTTAATTAAAAGTTCCCAAAAATTTAGAAATTTAAATTCAGTAAAACCCCCCGAAACCCCAAAAATTTTCTAAAGGGCCCTAAAAAGAGGTACTACTTGACACCCCGTTTTTCACCCCCTTTTGGTTAAAAATGCACCCCCAAAAAAATTTTTTTTTTTAATAACGAGTCCGGGTAGGTAGGTAGGAGGTTAAAATTTAGGGATTTTTTCGCCCCCCATTTCACCGCTCGGTCTATTGTGGCTCACACCTTTTATATTTCCCCAAATAGGTTTTTATTTTAATAATCCGTTACCGGGGTTAAGAGATTCTTACATTCCTTTTCTTTTGCTACCGACACAAGAAATGTGTTCGGGGTGTGTTCTGGGTCCCTCCCCCGGAGAGTATGACGAGCAGAGATTAGATCCATCATGCCCTCCTCTCCCGGTCTAGTGTAGGGGGCCCTTTTTTAAAAGGGAAACCCAAAAATGTTTTTTTCGGGAGGCCGCATTTTTCGGCCCTTTATCCTATAAAAGGGGGTCCTATCCGCTTTCTGTCTAAAGCCAGGAACCCTTTTTCCTATAAAGACGGTTTTGTCCGCCTTCTGTTTGGAGGGGGGGAAAAATTTTTCTAAGAAAATTTTTTTTTCGGGATGGATTAGCCCTTCCCCAAAACCAGGTGTCGGTTTTTTGGGGGGCCCCTTTTTAAAAACCCCCATTCACCCGTTTCGGTCGACGCACCTTTGTTTGGTTTCCCCCTTGAGGCCCCTTTTTTTCGAAACGGTTTTTTATCCCTTTTGGTCAACGCACCTTTGTCACTTTTTCCTATGAAAGCGGTTCTGTCCGCTTTCTGTTTGGGGCGGGAAAAAATAGTCCACCACGGCAGAGCCCCGCATTACCGCAAAAGGGGTTGATACTCTGGGGAGGCCCCTTTTTCAGGGGGCACCGTTGAAAAAAACCCCCCGTTTAAGGCACAGGATGTCATTCACTCATCAGCAGGGGGATGCCACCTGATTTAAAAAACCTTGTGTTCATCTTAGTTTTTGGGTCCCGTTTCATAGGAAAAAATTTTTCCGATAACCAGCAACTCTAGCGCATGTTATAAAGATCCTACTGGGCCCAACCACAACGACGATGTGTTTTTCCTAAAAAAAGTAAAAAGTTCATTTAGCCACCCATATATGAAAAAAGCTTGTTTACATATTTGCCATTTATTAAAAAAATATATTTTGGGTTTATAGGTTTTTTTTTTGGGGTATTTTAAAGAATATTGAAAATTACAAGAAATTTGTGCCATGCCATTAAAGAATATAAGAAAAAAAAATTTCTGCAAAAAACACTTTTTTGGGTGTAATTTAATTTAGTTTTTTTCCAAAAAAAAAAACTGTTTTAACTTAAGTGAATTTTTAAGTATCATTATTTTAAACTTTTTTTTAGGTAAGCTACTTTTTTATGAATGTAATATTGCGTATTGCTATTGACTTAAGTAATTTTAAATATCAAGTTAAATATCAAAAAACCCAAAAAAGGCACCAGATACAAAAAACAGTACGATACACAAAATCTAAAAAAATTTTAAAATGAGAAATGAGGGGTTTTTGGGGGTTTTTGGGGAAATTTTTTAAAAAAATTTTTGGAATTTTTTTTTTTTAAAACTTCGATGGGGTTTTTTTTGGGAAAGGGGGCTTTAAAAAAAATATGAATTTTTCTTAATTTCCAAATTTATCTACTGGTAATAGACTTGTTTGATGTACCCCCTAACTGCAGCATTAAAATTAATAAAAAAATTTTTTTTATTTATAAAATTTTTAACAAAAAAAAGATTTTAAACCCTTTTTAAAAAAAAAAAGAAAAACCCCCCTTTTTTATAATATAAATTTATTATTAATATAAATTAAGTTAATTTTTAATTTTTAATTTTTTTTTTTAAAAAAAAATTTACATAATTTTGTTTAAAAAAAAGCAATTTATAATTGTAAATTTTTAAAAAAGTTTTAAATTTTTGGGGTTTTAAAAATTTTTTTTGACTTTACCTAATATATGGGTATGTTTCCCCAAAACCCCCCTTTTTTTTTAAAAACCCCCCAAAAACAATTTTTTTGTCGACATATGGTAAAAACGTTATATCCATGTGGTCTAGTCACTGATAGTATCATCACTTTTCGCTAACAACCAGTTTTTTTATTAATTTTATTATTTTTAAGATTAAGCAAAGACTGGGTTTTAAATTTTTTAAAATTTAAAAAAAAACCCTCGGTCTTAACTGTTGCAAAGCACCCCCAGTAATAAAAAATGGGGGAAAAAAATTTCTTAAAAAAATTTAAAATTTAAAAAAATTATATATTTTTTTTAAAAAAAAAAAATTTTAATATACATAATAAACTCAGGCAACATCAATTTATTTACAAAGTTCTCTTTTAAACGTTTTTTCCGTCTTTACGACAATTAATTCTTAAATGGTTTAATATTTAAATTTTTTAAGATTATGACACAGGCAACTGGTAATATATTTTTGATTACAACCCAATATTTCTTTCATAACTAATTTTAAAGTAGCTTAATAAAGAAGTTCTTCAAACTGTATTACGTTTGTAGATAGTTTATTTCAGCACATATGTAATTAAAGTTTAAAGATATTTAGGCAACTAAACTAAGGGACAGTTGTTGTAGATCCTGAAAAACCCTATTCTAAAGCCTAATATTAACAAGAAAAATTACCGTTTTAGGTTCTTTTCTAGCAGTACCCAATAGAGCAATAGGGTGTGCCACCTTCATGCATCTCTATACAGTCTATTGGGGAGGAACCAAATTTCCCACTTTGTTCGTAGGTTTTTTTTTTTAAAAAAGCTAAAGACTGGAAAAACCCCCTTTTAAAGGGACAGGTGTTTTCTTTTTTTAAAAAAAAAAAAAATGGCATAGATCCCAGGGTATGACGATACATGCACAACCCTTTTTAAATTATTAAAAAACCCGTGAATAATAAAAAAATTTAAAAAAAGGGGAAAGTTTTTAGGGAGAAAATTAAAAAATTTCAATGAACCAAAACAAAATCCAGAAAAAAAAATAAAAATATAAAATTTTATGGAGAATTAAATCGAATTTTGGGGAATTAAAGGAAAACATAATAAAATATAACTAAAGGCTCACAGAATTTCTTTAATTTTGTATTAAATTTTATCTTATTTTAATTTTAAATTTTATTTTATTTTTCATCTAGATTTATCTTGATAACGGTCGCAGACTTGCCATTTGGAGAGGGGATTTTTTTTCTATTTCAGGCGTTCCTTTAGTTCATAGGAGTCAATAGAGCCAGGTTAATACTTAGTCGGGACCAGGACCGAAAAGATTACATTGTATAAAAACCCGTTAGCGGGTTACCCAAAGGGGGGAAATTTTCAAAAAAAAAAATTTTACCACAACATTATAGAAATAACCCCGTAGTTTATTTTACCAGGCATCACACCTTAAAAAGTTTTTTTTAAAAAAAACCTGTTTTTTGAAATTATTAATTTTTTTTTTCCCCTTTAAAAAATTTTCCAAAAAAAAATTTTAAAGGGGGGTTTAAAACGAAAACTATTGCACCGGGTTAAATTGCAAAATAATTTAAAAAACCCAAATAAAGTTTTAAAAATTGTATATTCCTTCGCGCTTAATTTTAGTATTATGGCTTGTTTACAGGGGGGAAATCAACCAAATATTAAAAAAATTTTTTTTTCCGTTTTTTCACAAGTGCTGTTCCCCCTGGTAAAGTGGTAACTTTTAAGTTCAGTTACTGGTTAAGTTTTTTTAAAAAGGGAAAAATGTACATTTTGGGGCAAAAATGAACATGTCGCAGCCCCTTTTAAAAAAATTTAATGACATTATACGCGGGGTCCTAAATATTATGGGGAAAAAATAAACCAAGAAATATATGAAGAGAAAAAAAGACCTAAACAACTTTGGGAGCAAAATGGATAAGCAGAAGAAAAAAATTCCCCAAAAAAAAAAAGGGGTTTTGAAAGAAACCCCGCAGGCGAAGATAAATTAGAATATTTTCCCAACTCAGCACGTCAGAAGAATTTTTTAAATTTTTTTAAAAATTGGCAAAATTCACTTTATGATAAAAAGTCGGATACCAATAGGGAAGGCTCACCCCCAAAAAATTAAAAAATTAAAAAATTGTGCTTTATTTGTTGCAACAGGGTCTTTCCCCGAGTGCTAAGCCCCCCCTTTTCAGATGAAAAGGCCATTTTTTGAAAATTTTTTTAAAAGAAGGGGGGGGCCCCAATTTTATAAAAAAAAAAAATTTGAAGGTTTTTAAAAGGAAGGGGAAAAGATTTTTTTTTTTATTTTTTTTTTTTATTATGCAAAAATAAACGTCAATCAAACGAAAATATTAATTTGGCACAGGGGGGGAAAAAAAAAAACCCAAAACCCTTTAAATTTTAAGTCTAATATTTAAAAAAGTAAAAAAAAATTTTTTTGTCATCAGAATTGATGATATTTTTTGTGAAAAAAATATTATTGGATGATTACACTAGACACGTAAAAACCCCAAACCGGCCCCTCGAAAACTGTTGTGACGGGAACAAACAAAACGGGAGGGGAAAGATTGTGTTGGAGTGTTAGGTATTGGTTGGGATTCAAACTTAAGCCATTTCTTTTGGGGGACTTGAAAGGGGGTTTCCCCGGGAAGTACCCAGAGAGGATTTCAAAAAAAGGGGGAGATAACTTTTGGAGCGATTTGGGGATCAGTATTTTGATGACTTGTGGGGATAATTAGCAAAAGAATTTTTTTTGTTAAATTTTTAAAGGGACAAATAATTTTGTACATATTTTTGGGGCCCCCTTTTAAAGCTAATGGAAAAGTATACCCCTTTGGGGGGTGTTGGAAAAAAGTTTTCCCCCCAAAAAAACCCAAAATCAGGGTTTTAAAAATATTTTTTTAAATTTTTCAATGTCAGTAACACTGCAAAAGCAACAATTTTTTTAATAGTTCATTCACCCTTTTTTTTTCGCTTCCCCCCATTTGATGGTTTTGGCCCCGGGAAATTGAAGGCTCATTTTTCCCCGCCTTTTTACGCTTAACATTTGACGGTGTTGTTGTCTGAAATTGAAGGCCCATCTTCCTGGATGTGTTTGAGTCAGATTGAGATTTTTTTGTCCTTTTAAAAACATTATATCCCTAAAATGAATTGTAGTTTTTATTGATATCATTTTTTTTAAAAAAGAAATATATTATAAATTTTTTGTATGAAACCCAAAAAATTCCTTTTAGGACCACCAAAAATGAAAAAAAGGAAAATAATTGAAGAAGGATTTCGCAAAAAAAGGGAAATTTTTTCCCCCTGCTGCGGTGTTTTTTGACGGAAAACATGTCAATTAAAGCACCAAAACCCAAACTGGGGAAAAATTTTTCTAAAAAAATAAACATTCAAATAGATTGTATTGTTAGCAGTTGTGGATTATGACCATTGTTTCCGGTACATAAATGTGGGGGGCAACGGTAGAGTTTCTGACGGGGGTTTTTTGGGAAAAAACCTTTTTCATGCCTCTTTTTTGAATAAGAGTTACCAAAATCATTTACAGTGGTTTTTTTAAAGCTTTTCCGTTAAAACGAATTGGGAAACCCTATCCAGAACATAATTTAACGTTAAACAGAAGGTCCTTTTTCTACCGCCTGTCAACACGACGTATAGTTGAAAATGGGTTTTTGGGGAAGGGGTTTGGCTTTTGAATTAAAGACCACGTTAAACAAAGTAAAAAAAAAAAAAATTTAAAAAATGGCCCCCAAAATAATTCGTTTTGAAAAATTTTTTAAAAGAACAAAGTTTTCCCCCCCAAAGGGCATAGAATATAGTGGGGAAAAAATTCTTTTTGCCCGGGAAAAATTTTTGGGCAGTACCCCTCAGAAGGGTTGGTTTTAGTACAGAGAAAAAACAAAAAAAAAAACCAAGTCAAGAAACCCAGGCAGTTCCCCGGGGGGAAAAATGCTAATTTCTTTGTAGGCGAAGGCTCAGTACCTTGGCAATTAAGAATGATATATTAAATATATGGGGGGGGAAAAACATAATTAAACAGTTATAAGTAAATTTTTTTAAAAAGGGGGTTTTAAATAAAAAATTTTTTTAAAAATAATTATACTTTTCGACGTTATTTTTTTAGTATTTCTTGTGTTCGTTTAAAATTTTACTGCACTATCTAGAATTGATAACCATTTTATAAGGGGATATAGATATCGTCTAATCCAGCTCCCGATTTAAGATTTTTAATTATTTTTTAAACCCGGGGTTTTGACCTTTGCTTTTTATTTTTAATAATATTTCCTTTTTTTTTTTAAATTGATATTTCATTTCGTTTTTTTAGCTAAAAGCTGACTTTGAGCATGTTTTTTTTTTTTTCTAAATGTTTAACATTCCATTAAATAATTCCCCCAAAAAACTTTTCTGTGGTATCTTCTGGGGCCCCCCCGATGCCATTTTCAAAAAAATTTTTAAACCCCATTATATATAGGATAATTTTTTCAAAAAAAAAAAAACTAAATCTTTTTCCCCCCTTTTTTAAAATTTGCGCGCCAAAAACCCCCTTTCACGAGTCAAGGATAAATACAAAACGTCAATTTTTTCGAAAA